>ML872677.1:8042-19507 GCA_009831015.1 Picea engelmannii
GAAACCCTAAGGCAACTGACCTAACATGATCCATGTAGACCGATTACATTATAAACCCGCGCAGGGGTGCGGTAATCCCGCTTACAAAATTTTGTGTTGGAGCATCAAATGCCCAAGTAGAACCAATACTGTCTTCGACATACTTGCATCTGATGATGCATATCTTCATGGCACATGGAGTTGACCACCGTTGCTAAATGGGCGGTCAACAGGAGGTATTCAAATTCCATGGGTTGCTGAAGTACATTGTCAGTGACAAGGAAAACAGATTCCTTAGTACTTTTTGGCAAGAGCTGTTCAGGTTTGTTGGCATGGAGTTAAATCTTAACACTAGTGATCAAACCCAAACAGATGGTCACGCAGAGATCGTGAACAAGTGGCTCGAGGGGTATTTACATAACTATGTGTTTGAGCAACAAAAAGCATGGATTAAGTGGTTGCATTTGGGAGAACATTGCTATAATACTACTTAACACATGCCCATTGGTATGATCCCATTCCGAGCATTATATGGCTCTGATGCTCCTTTGTTTGTTGATCTGACATTTGGGGATAGCAGGCCCGCCAAGGCCAAGGATTGGATTCAGGAGAGTCAAGATATCCTCAAGACTCTCAAGGACAATTTACAGATGGTACATAATTAGTAGAAGATCTATGCAGATAGGCACAGGGTCGAGCACACTTTTGAGATGGGAGACTTGGTATTTTTGAGATTACAACCCTACAAACAGTCTTCACTGAAGAAAAGTGGTGCAGAAAAGCTAAAACCACGTTTTTATGGCCCCTACAGGGTGATTCAGAGAGTTGGTGAGGTAGCTTATGAGCTTGAGTTGTCGGAAGGAAGTAAGATCCACAATGTGTTACATGTTTTGTGCCTCTAAAAGACATTGGGACAATAGGTCACTTCTTCGATAGAGTTACCCCCATTGGATGAGGAGGGGCAGTTAGTGTTGGTTCCTGAGGAGGTTCTAGAGGTCCAAGAGAGGGAATTGCGTAACAAGGTGATCCAAGAATAGCTCATCAGTTGGAGAGATTTGCCAGCAGAGGATGTCACATGGGAAGGCGACCAGATCTTGCAGCATTGTAACTTGTAGTTGCTTGAGGAAAAGCAATCTCAGGAAGGGAGGACTGTAATGTCCCTTTCCGAATGATCACTCCACGCAATCGACATAATAGCCTAAGTGATTCCCGTAGGCTATAGTCAGTGAAAAAAGGAGGGGGATTAATTATTTATTTGATGTCATCGGGGTGGAAAAAGTAATCTTTTAAAAGTGACATTGAGTAATTACGTGGAAAGTTGTTTTAAGTGACTTTGAGCTTATAAAGTCACTTTACTTTATTAAAAGGGTAAAAGGGTCAACAAAAGGGTCAACGAGGAATTAAAAGAGGAATGAGGGCTCCCTCTCTCATTATGCATTATTATTTTCTAAAAACGAATTGGAGAGAGCTCTTGTGGCTTTGTCTCTTGGGACGAAAAAACCCTAGAGAAAGATTGGGTTCGGTGGTGAGACTATCCACCCTAGCTGATCATGGAGGAAAGATCATTCAGATCTTTCATTGTGCTTCATTATGGCTGAGTTTCCATCACTTCGCAGCTGAGTTTTCTTTGGTAGAGGTCGATTTTTCTTGAGGAGTCTGAGTTCTTTTTGTCCAAGGGAGATTTTCTGTGTAGAGGCCGAGTTACCTTAGAGGGAGGCCGTTCTTCTGCTGGGCCGAAATCTCTTGCATCCAGGTCAAAATCACATGTAGAAGGGCCGATTTCCTATCTGCTGGGCCGTGTCTTCTTGCTTGTGGTCGCCATCTTCTGTTGGGAGCATATATCTTCAAAAGAGGGCCGAGTTTATCTACAGGTGGGTCGTGTTCTTGGCTGGAGCCACCAATCTCCTTTGTTGAGGCCGTTTTGAGCACTGTGGGGGCCGATTCTATTTGCTGTAGTGGACAGTACGCCTGTGGGGACAATTTTTGATACTCTTTGGAGCTGTAAGTTGCTGTAGAGGTTGGCCTGGACTCGTGGGGCTGTCATCTTTGTAACCAGGTCAGAAATTAAATAATACCAGCTCAGATCTAGTGCTTGTTTTGGTTTTAATTGATAATCTGTCACTTTAAGTTTGTTGTTAGCTTTTGTATCTATTTTCTATTTTAATTGGTATCCAATCTATGATCATTTACTGCATACACAACAAGGAAAACTTAAACCAGCAAATACTCAAACATATATCAGCAGCAGTCAAGGGATTACAGTTGGCCAGGATATGTCACAAAGTGTTTGATTAAAGTCCCATACAGTAATAAACCTTTAGCAGCAGAAATGAGGAGATATAGTGGGGTTCTGGAGGTGGTAGGCAAAACTGTTTGACCAAACAATTGAACCAGAAAACACTAAATACTCCAGCGATACCCAACAAGTTGAGCAAAAATTGAAAAAAAAAACTAGTAAGGGATATTACACTGAATCAATTATCAAACTTCTCCTTTGCAATCATCCAACACACAACATTACCAATAGTAACTGCAGTTACCATATGGATCTTTTCAGTACTGTCTGCCCTGGCCTAAAGGCTGCTTTTGCAAGGATGAGTATGCCTGCTGTGTGACTTGAGATAGGATTTGGTTATTATTGTGTGACTGCCTTGATTAGCTTGATCTAGATGTGAATCAGAAGCAGGCTGCATTTGACTGCATGTTTGAAACAATCCTTTCCGAACTGTAAAACCCCTTCTACAGCAGATTAATAGGCTGGAAACTTCTACTAAAAACAGCTCTCCAAATACATTTGAAAGTATCTCAAAATGAACCTCATTTTTTTGAGGGGTAACAGGCTCCTAGCCCACTCCATTCCTTCCCAAACTGCAACACATTGTCCAAAATAAATCTTCCTCTAATAAAGTCAATTTCTTAGGCCTGATAATTTTCGGCAAGATATGCTTTAGCTGAAGAGTTAGGGCCTTGGCTAAAATTTTATGAGACATATTTAGGAGAGTTATTGGATGCTGTCTAGTGATAAGCTCATGATCACTAGGCTTTGTAAAATACATTCGCAGGGTTAGGTTGAGGCAGGCTTCCCAAATACATCAAATACATGTACCACTCACTTACTAATGTCATCATACAGTACACCATTTATAATACCCTAAGATAGTTAAGGTGGCCTAACCACTTAAGTAACCTTAATACTAATTATTATTGCTAACTTTAATGTCATGTTATATTATTAACATGTTGCATGGTTCAGTTTAAGACATAATTATTAACATTGGAGCTTGTTGTTTGCTCCTCCAACATCAATGTGCAATCTTCAAAAATGATATCAGCCCTGGCCATGCACTTACGTTGGATCTCAGCATATACCAATTAGTGCTCAACAGGCATAGAATGATTACAACACTAAATAATTGCCAGATCACTACAACCTGAAATAAGTTTGTTTTTGACATTTCTATAATGGCCCTCTCTAGGGTCAAGTAAGTGTTCCTGGATGCTTATTGTCTTACTGCCCCTTGATCTGTGTTTTCTGTTTCCAGAGACCCAATATTTTCTGCATGTATTACAGGAAATATAAGTTTTCATTTTGTGCTGGAACTTAAGGCCATTTTCTAGTTAACTTAAATGTAGCTGTTACTTGATTTGTCTTCTATATTTTAGTCCTCTTAATTGCATATTATATTGCAAGTTTGCCAGTGAATTTCATAAAAGACAGGTATGGTCCTTCAGGCAAATAACATCTAACTTGAGCAAGATTCTTGTTCTCATTTCTAGTAATAAGATAAGATAATTTGATTAATGTTCAACAAATGATCACCAATGTAGGTCAATGGGACTCAATAGGTCAAGGGAATAAATACATTGCATGGCTTGCAATGCTAATTTTGTGTTAGCATAATCTCGTTTGCCAGTTTTTAGCTTACAGTTCTTTTCATTTTTCCAGATAGATGCTTTAGAATGTTGTTTCACTCATGCTTGAAACTGTCATATCAGTCCACATGATCTACGATATCACACTTAAATTTTTTGTCATAAAGAAGAGAGACGATTCCATTCAAAGGATTTTGCTATGAAACTATTTTTTCTGTTTTGCAGGCCGAGAACAACAATTTTATACTATGAAGTTAATGTCAAACCAAGATTCAATTTTCCTGCAATATTTGTTGAAAGAGTTATCAGGAAAGATCTTCCTCTCAATCTTCGAGCTGTAGCTGTTAGAGCTGAAGCAAAATCTGGAACAAGTCTGAAGATGCTCTCTTGGAAAAAAAATTATCCTTTTTTATCACCTGAAACTGCCTCACCTACCTCAAATAAAAATAGTACTGATACTTTTCCAGTTACTAGGGTTCCTTCAGATTCACAAAAGCTGAAGGCCCTTTATTGTGAAATGGACCACCTAGCTAAATATGATGATGTTGAAGATAACCGGTCAACTGCTACCCTAACAAAGTCGAGTACAATCAGTATAAATGACCTATCTGATGTAAGTAACGTCTGGGGTGCAATGGGAAAGACCTGCAGACTAGACAGACCCTGTGTAGTAGACGAAGTTCATCTTAGACGACTTGATGATTTGCTGGTAAAAGCTTTTGTTTTCTTTCATTTGAAAATGAAACTGAGGAAATATGCTATTGTCTTTGTATTCACTTGGAACGAGAGTTTTTATTCATGTGCTTTACTAAGCTGGTTATTTTTTTATGAAGGAAAATGGAGGCGTGCATCGCAGGGTTATTGCCACTATAACTGTCAACGCACCCTCTCGAAAGGTCTGGAATGTTTTGACAGCATATGAGAGCTTACCTGAGTAAGTTTCTTTGAGGTTTAGAAAGTGCTGATGATGAGTTCTGTCATGCTGATTCTTTTGAGGTTTGTACAAGTAGCCAAATGGACATATCCTTGTGTTTCTCAAAAATATTTATCTACTCTGACACTCTTCAAAAGATCATCTCATTCTCTCTTGATTCATTCGATTTGTGAATACAGGAAGGCCGTTGTAAGGCATGATCTAAATTATTAGAAAAACCAACAGGCTAACTGGGGATCAGGCTCAGGAACCTAATTGGGTCCACAATTTGTTCGTATTTGTTTTGTTACAAAAATCATTGTCACTGTTACAACTTAGCAACCTGTGTGCCTAGTGTTACAGCCCAGATTCACTGTAGTGTACCTTACATTTTTTCATGAGATGTGACCGCTCTGATGTGCCCAAAGTGTGATGATTTCTTTGTATGTGGCCATGATGGGATGACTTTTTGTACAAGTGTTGGTTAGAGGTTACCCGGATTCCCTTAGGTGGACGGTCATGGCATGTTCTTTTAGTCCCCATTCTCAGAGTGCTTGGTTTTATTGCTCCGATTGACTACCCCTTGGAGGTGGTAACTCCCTCTAAAGTTGTGAATTTATGTCCTAGGTAGGTATGCGAGCATTATGAGGTGGATGTACTAGGATACATGATTTATGGGGCCCTAACTATTCACTTATTCTTTTTCCATGTAAAAGGTGATTGCACTTTGTAAGGGTTTTCACACCCATGGTTTAGCACACCTTACCTACATGGACCCTCTATTTCTTATGTATGTACCACATTTTGGCCATAGGAGATGACTCTGCACTTGATCATCCAGTGTCACATTTCTCAAGCCAGTTTCATGTCTTTTGAGGCATTGGTCACACTCTCTGAGGCACGGATGGATTGTTTTCCTCCACATGGACCTCCTCTATTCTTTCCATGTGTTAGATGCCAAAACGCCCCCTTCTGTAATGCCCCTTTCCAAATGATCACTCTAGGAGGGCGACTTAGTGGTCTATCTGATTCCCGTAGGCCATAGTTGATTAAAAAAGGGGATTAATAGATTAATTATTTGATGTCATTTGGAGGAAAAAGCTACATTATAAAGTGACATTGAGTAATTAAAAAATGACTTGAAGAATAAAGTGAATAAAACCTTATAAAGTCACTTTAATCACTTAAGTAAAAAGGTAAAAGGTCAACCAAAAGGGTAAAAGGGTCATCAAAAAGGTGAGAGTGATAAAAGAAAGATAAGAGCTCATTCTCTCATTATGTTGATGAATATTTTTGATATTTAGAGAGCTCTTGAAGCCTTTGGGTGAAACCCTTGTTTAGATTGGTTTTGGTGATGAAAGATTCCACCCTAGCTGATTAGGTTTCGGTGGTGAAATATTCCACCCTAGCCATTAGGAAGGGAGATCATTCATATCTTCCATTTGTTTTCATTGTTGAAAAGATTGATTCATATTTGGCAGTAGTCCAGGGTTTGTAAGGACCATAATTTTGTTGGAGGAAGCTGGGTTATATTTCTGGAGCTTACAGTGCCATAGTAGAAGCTAATTTTCTGTGTAAGGAGGCCGTTTTTCCTTGCATGGGTTGAGTTTGTTGTTAGTTGTCCGAGTTACATTCTTAGAAGTTGAGTTCTTTGCTATTGGTTGAGCTACATGATTTAGAGGCCAAGTACTTCAGCTGGGTCGAGTTCCCTCATTTGGGCCAAGTTTATTGCAGAAGAGGCTGAGCTCTTTCATTGGGGCCGAATTCTTGTTGATTTGGGGCCAAATCACATTGCTAGGTCGAGTCATCTTGTGGATGGGTCGATTTTACATGCTGAGGACATATTGGTAGTGTTGGGCCGATTTTACATGTTGAGGAGGACGTATTGGTAGTGCTGGGACGAGTTTCATGGTCCAAGGGCCAATTATCTATTGTTGGGTCGAGATCTTCCTGTGGGGGCCAATTCTTGTGTGCAGGAAGAGTCTCTTGGGGAGGCTGAGTTTTATTTAGCAGTGGAGGCCAACTTGGTTAGCAACAAGGCCACAATCTTCTATGGGAGTAGGCCGATTTCCTTGGCAACTTTCGTGGGGGTTTGGGGACTGTTCCAACAATCGTTTTTAGTAACAATATTCCTGCTATTCGCCCAACATATTGTTCCATCAAACACAAGTGTTCTTCCATGTCAGATCCATACTAAATCGAGCCATATTTGTGAGTTGTTGTTGCACTGTTCAGAATTAGAGTGATATTAAAACATAGCATTGTGGTATATTTCTTTCTGTTGTAAGTTTGTGTTTGAGGTTGTTATCTATTGTGTATTTTCTATTGAAATTGCATGCAATAATATTCTAGTTGGCATACAAAACCTTATACAAACACCATAAACATATTAGCAACCAAACCAGAATGACAACAACAACAATAAGTGGTATTTGACACGGGATTGGGACCTACAACCAAGTTTCTGACAAAAATGTTATCACACAGATTGTAGGTTGGGCAAAGCATGATCCAATCCACAAGAGTGAGACAACTATGGGTGTAGCTACCCACTGTCACCTTAGATAGATACTCCTCTCGCTTTAGTGATGAAAAGTCACCACAAGGGGGGAATTCCCGTGACCCTATGGGGATTGAAATGGAAAGTGATAGAATGACCAATGACGCCCCTATAGGTCAAGTTTGGAAGTGGAAAAGGGCTTCGAAAGAAAGTCTTGTTAATGAAGGGAGGTTGCCAAAGTGTTGTATACTTGCAAGACAACGTTAAACCTACCCGAGACAAGACAATTGATCGAGATACAAGCCAAATGATCAAAGGAACAAGCAAGGAAAGCTTGCTGTCCTAAATTGCAGAAGTGTATCAGATTTATATTAACAAAGTAAATTGGCAAATGGCTGCAAAATATGTTGCCAAAAGTCAAGTAAAAGATACTAGAAACCAAGCCAGCAATGACTAGTTTAACTTTCATCGAAAAGAGCAAGACTTTAATGGCATTTAGGGCTGTTTATTAGATGTTATCAACAAGTTATTATTACAGCCAAGTGGCTGTAGCAAACAAATGCTACAGAAGTAAATTCCAACCACAGAAATCAACAAGTAAACTGTAAAAAAGATAGCCAATGAGCAGTAGAAGAGTAATCTAGGTTCACAAGTAAATTTCAACGGTGGAAAAGTGAGCAATAGATAAAAGAAAGTGAGTTTTTCTGCAGCCCTAATGGCTGTAGCGTTAAGTTGATTACAGCAAGAGAGTTACTAGGCTAAGCTAGATGCCCTGAGGGCACAAGCAAGCTTATGACACTAAGAAAATATTCCAACTTGAACAAATACAAAATCTCTCAATTTCACGTATACCAATGAAATAATTTTATTTCTCCAATGCAAATTAAGATTAGTGCCCTGTCAATAGGTTATGGAGTCTTCTTGTGTAAGGTTAGGTCTACTACTTCTTTAGGGGTGTAAGCCCTTTTACTCCCTAGAGCAAGCAAATCTAACAAGGTAAATCTAGGAGGGTGTAAACCCTTTTACTCCTCCTAGCAACCTTTTGCAATAGCTTGTCCAATAACAATTATGATGAATCTTGGTGGAGTGTGTATGCCCTTATACTCCTCCAAGGGTTTAGACAAGAATAACCATGAAACAAGAAAGAATCACCAACAAAATGCAGAAATTCCTTACCAATTCCAAGCAAATAACAAGATAAACCCTTATCTACCAAGAACATTCCATCACCATAGAAAAAGAGAAGCATCCAAGAGATAGCGCATCAATTTAGCTCCACGAGACAAGTAACTAGCATTCAAATAGCATCAAAGTGAGATATATGCGATTTTCCCAAGAGGGGCGAAAATTTCAGCCATGTATATGTAATTCTCAAGTGAGATTGTTATGTCAAAATAAAATGAAATGACCCTTATTTATACAAGGTCATCTAAACAAAGTTTGTCCACTCATCTTTAGGGTAAAACAAAATTAGGGAGGCCAACCTCCTCTAATTGCCCCTTTACAAATCATAAATTAAAATTACAATTAAAAGAAGCCCTAAATGATGACGTTATGCCCTTTAGGGGTGAGGTTTTTGGCATTTTGACCAAGTCGTTGAGCTGTTGAGGGAGACGTTGGGCCTCCAAAGGCCATGTGCCACCTTGCCAAGCTCTCTAGTCCATCAACCATGCCAAGTCATCATCAAATCATAACCACCATCACCAAAACCCTAGCCCCGAGAGCGACGTCATGCCCTAAAATTAACATTTTGAGCCATGTTGCCGTCCTAATACACACTTGCAAACGTGGAAAAGTCTCAATCCACTTAGTGTGTCCTTGGAGGCACAATGCCTAAGTCCAAAACCACTTGTCACCTCGATTTGGACTTCTTCCGTCTAGGCTTACTCCTAGGGAAGCCAAGGGGGGTAGACCCTAGTTACTATGTGAATTATTAAATGAATTCTAGGAGTTAATTTAAGTTTGTTAAAGGTAAGGGGGAACTAGTTGATATGAGAGGCAACAATGCAATGCAAACCTTTAATGAAAAGCAACCCTTTCCCTAAGGTCAACTATGACTAGTTCTTAGAGATTGGGCAATGGGGTCAATTAAGTTACAACAAAATATCTAAGTACAAATGCAAATGAACAATAACTTTACAACTTAATACAAAGAGCTACAATTACAACAATTATTAACAAATAAAGAATAACTAGATGATTGTACAAAGATACAACTACTTACAAATAAGATGTAATGAGCTCTTGTTAGATCTATTACACTAGTGAAACAATAATTGAACTAACACTTAATTGATTTTGCAGATGTAAAGAAAGATAGATCAAATATGCATTTACTGCAAAGAAACAACTTTCAACCCAAGCTTGAAATGCCCCAAAGGAGAGGTGCGCAACTTCGGAGGAATCAAAAGATTGAAAGAAATGCCACCAAGATGACTAATGCACAACTTCAAGGATACACCATTCAACCATAAAGATGCTCAACTGAAATGTAAATTGCAATAAAGACAATGCTTGAAAGTAAAGTTGCAGGAAATTAGAGATCATACGCAACTTAGATTAGATTATGAACTTGAAGCATAGGTTGTGTGAGTAAATTTTAAGGTTGAATTAAGTGAGGTGAAGCTGCAAGCCTAGACTAGGTGACTTCCCTAATACTCCTACCGCTTTGGCCAAAATGATTGTTGGGTGCTCAATAAGCAAGGCAAACAAGGCCTTACCCTAGATCCACAGGTCAACCTGAAAAACTTGGGCGCTCAACAAGGGGGACACTTAGTGCTGTGAGATCATCCCTGATCTAGCACCCCAAGTAGCCTCCACAAACCTCCTTTTTGGTGGCAAAAGTTGTATCAGTAGAGGGTGCTCTAATTACTAGATAGATTGAATTCTCCTAAAGCTACAAGTTGATTTAATTAACAAATAAGATTACTTATGTTAAATGCTTAAGGAGATATAGCTTTGAAAAGTAAATGAAATAAAATGAGATGCTTATAGATCCAACTTAAAGAAATTGCACAAGAATGAAATGCTTCCAAGAGATTATACAAGAATGAAATAAAAGGAAATGCTTTTAACTATTGAGATATATACAATGAACTTGAAATGAAACTAAATGAAACTAGAAGCATAAACCATCATTAACCATTTAACATGTGAAACTAGCCTTACGATACTGCATGGGTAGTGTTGACCGCCCATTTAGCAACGGTGGTCAACTCCATGTGCCATGAAGATATGCATCACCAGATGCAAGTATGTCGAAGACAGTATTGGTTCTACTTGGGCATTTTTATGCTCCAGCGCAAAATTTTGTAAACGAAATTTCCGCACCCCTGCGTGGGTTAATAATGTAATAAGTCTGCATGGATCATAGTTAGGTCAGGTACCTTGGGATGTTTTCATTGGGAGAGTTCTTTTCACCGAGGGTTTTTTATCCTCAAGTTGTCAACTGGGCTTTTCAGCCTGGTTGATTTCCCATGAGTTTTTCCCTCACATATGCAATAATTCCTCCAAAGTGGTGAACGACGTTCTAATGGTCTCATCCTTTGGTAGCTATTGTTTAGGAATGATGTAAATGACCATGTCAGACAGTGTAGAAAGTTTTGCGGAATTTCGTCGAGTCTAGATAGGTTTTTTTTAATTAATTAAATTTTAATTATTTAATTAATTAAATGTTTTTTGAGCAAATGATGTAAAAACTGGGTCTTTGGGCTTTTGATAGGGGTATTTATGCTCAAAAGAAATGGAATGGCACCCCCTACACCCATAGACCAAGTTTCATCTCAGTCGGGCAAAGTTTGCTATGCATTTGTCCACTCAGAGTCAGAGTCAGTCAAAACAACAATTTTAATTGCTAAGGTGACATTGCCAGAATGTCAAATTTTTGTAATTTTTGAGTTATTGAGTAAGTGTTAAGATGACAAAGAGCAAGTTAGACCCTCCTAACCTACCCAACCCAACCTAACAACTTACCAACTTAACAAACCCCCTAACCCACGTCCCTCTCACTCATTAGCTCACGCCCTAAGGGGATTCACGCCCCCCCTCATCACAAACATTTGTTTTGAGCCTTGACACTTGGTGTGGGCCCCTCCTATGTGAGGTGCGCCCCTCCTAAACCCTTACCACACCAAAACCCTAACCCCTAACACTCTAACTCTCACCCAAACCTCACGCCCCTCTCTCTACCTCACGCCCCAA
>ML872678.1:8786-19507 GCA_009831015.1 Picea engelmannii
TTGTTTAAAGATGTTGGTTGATTAATGATGACAATATGGTGAAAATGATGATTTGAGATTTTGATGAGCATGTTGAAACATTGATTTGTCATTATTTTGTCACCATTTTCATCATCTATAGTTATCCTTTGATCCATTTATCTCTTACTTTTACTCAATAATCAATCCAATTATCACATATTCTCGTAAAATATCATTATACATCTCCTTGTACTTTAGTGGTTGATTAATGTCAATTTTCCTTCATTTTTAATAAATTAAAGAATATTATGTTTGACTTTTACTAATGACAGTTACACACATAATTTACTGTAATAAAAAGAAAAATGACCTCCATGATTGGCATATGTGTGCACCTATGGTGGAAAATTGGAAACATGAAATTTCTTTCTAGAACCCCCAATATGGATCTTTGCTATTCAGTTCGTACCCAGGTCCAACGTGGCAGCCTCCATCTCATGGTCAATGTTTCAGTCAACATGACAACATTTTCCAATCAACAAACTTTCGACATGATTTCTGAGGTGATGAAGATGAATATCAAAATTCCGTGATATGGGTTTTGTGTAGAATGAGCCAAATTTACCAGGGTAATGATAGATTTTCCAGAAAACATACGATTTGGGAGATACAATTGTTTTTTCTAAAAATGTAAAAGCCATATTTCTTGTAGTGACTTGTTATCATATCCGAATTTGATTAAATTTGTTAAATTCAGATTGGCGGATATGTTGTAATCCATCCCAATCATATCTTTGTATAAACATAAGGCATAAGTAACATTATGGAGATTAGCTAGCATAATTAAGTGTTACTAGGATCATTTGGAGAAATTTGTAATATGTACCTTTGATCATTGTTAATATGTGAAGGCATTTTTGCATTCATGGTGTTAAAGGAATTTTAGATCTTCTGAGCTTTTCTAAACAAAAACACATCCCAGGAGGGCCCCTTGGTATGTGTTGTCTTTGTATTTGATTAGGTTTTCATTAAATTCACTGTTATTTTTTTTTATCTCTGTTCATTTCTATAAATTCATGCAATAGAATCAATACTCTGTAATTTCCTTTAAGAACGCATGTAATTGTTAACACCTACAAGAAACCTACAACACACATAAATTCATGTGTGTTAGTCATAGAATTAAAACAGATATGTTATTGCAAGAAATCTATAAATATGAGATTTCTAAGTGTTAGTCATTAGAATTAAAAAAAATATGTTTAGTGATTAATTTCTAAAGTGTTATCCATTAAGAAGCAAAGTAGATTAGTTAAGGAGTGTGATAGTTTAGTTTACTTTATTTTGAACAAGCATTTATTTCCAACATTGTTTTCTTTAAGTTTGAAATCAGAGAATAACTCGTAACTTGAAAGTGACTCATTTTGACTCTACACTATTTAATTGAGACATAGTACGAGTATAGGCCTACACTGAGTATTTGAGACAATATTGGAGCCGCTACCACCAAAGGTTAAATTGAGTCTCTTTACTCACAAGAACAACTTTTAGTTCCCTGAGTGAAATCTCAAATACTCTGTTTTAGGTTTAGATATATTACTTTACATGGGAATCTTGTGATCCTAGAGCCAATTCTACACACATAATGCAGGCACCTCATAAGTTTACTTACCTCAGATTGTAGAAAATGTTTCAGATTTTAGGACACCACTAAAATACCTGACATTTTGGCATCGTTGTCTAGGACATGTCAAGGAATTGGTTTTTGAAATCACAAGTTTATTTTAGTGATCTTGCTTTCTTTGGTTTGCAATTAGATAGGACTAGTAAAGATTTGATCTTGCAAATATTGTGCATGCATATCACAAGATTAGGAGCCCCGGGTTGACATTAAAATGTAGGTAAATTAAAAGCATATAATTTACCTAACAGAACATATAATGATTTGTTGATATTAAGGACGTTAACAATATTAATGTTGATTTTTGTTGACCTTGGGGATTCAATAATGAGGTTACGAGTTAATGATATTGCAGGTATTGAAGTTTGATAATGAATGTTGATATTGAAGATGTTAGTTGTTATCTTGACGATATTGACTTGACGATGGTAATGATCTTTATTAATATCGCTGAAAATTGATGACTTTGATTTGATGTCGATGACTTGGTGTGTCTTGGACATGGAAAGGACATTGAGTGATGATATATGGTTACATATGGACAACCTATACTTGACGGTGTTGGTTAAAAAAATGGTTAACATGTAAGCTAGCTAAATGTGGATTGAATGATCCAAATTGAATCATTATATTATTTTTCATCTATCTCGATGCTTTGATAGTGGAAAAAATTGGAGGAATAAACTTGCAAGGTCATTTTAATGGAAGGTCCTAGTTTGGTAAATTGGGGTTTGAAACCTTCCGAAGATATTTTGAGAAATCTGATGGAATTATTTAGGGTCAAAATTTTCCTATTTTATCTTGGACCCCTTGATTTTATTCTACGCATTGAGACCTTTCCAACAGTGCAAAAATCATGCCAATTGAAGCTTGTATGCAAAAGTTATGCCTCCAACAAGTTGACCTACCGTGTTCACCACCATGGTACAAGTGGAATCCTCGTTAGCCCCCATTACTCATGCATATGGGGCTAGAAACATGTGTACTTTCAAGAAGATTCTATAAGGTCCAAAACCTTATCACAATTGAGGGTTGAGGAAGTCAAAACCCTACCCCTAGATGGCTATTGGGGTATGTTAAATGCTAGGCCACTAGGAGGAGAATGGGTTCCATTCTTTAGCATTGCATTTGTTCCATAGTTGAGTAGATCACATAGGAGTCATATTTTGAGAGCATAATAGAGGAGAAAATATTATATAGAAGTCATACATTCCATAGTGTCAAATACAACTCCATAGATATTGCCTCTTTCTTTGTACTTGCATTTGAAGAAAAGAGAGCAGAGCGACCTCACCTTCTAGTTGGGTTTTTCTCCCATATTGGGTTTCCCAAGTTATATCTTGTGTTTATTTGTGGATGGTGTGTGAGTATTTATTTATGTTCTCT
This sequence comes from Picea engelmannii, assembly GCA_009831015.1. Taxonomy (NCBI): domain Eukaryota; kingdom Viridiplantae; phylum Streptophyta; class Pinopsida; order Pinales; family Pinaceae; genus Picea; species Picea engelmannii. The sequence goes on from ML872678.1 coordinate 11,815, forward strand.
ATTTTTCACATAACCACGACAATTTACATATCATATTGGTATTAGAGTAAGTTTTTCTTGGGGTATTTGTGGAAATTTGCAGGAATCCAGGAATCAGTTTAAAAAGAAAGTAGCAGAACCCTAGCCATGGCCTATGAGTCTATTCATAACAACCCTTGAGATCTGGAAAAAGGATATATTTGTGAGTATAGACGATTAATTCACTGACATATATCACAATATGTGCCTCCTCATGGTGGCTCTAGCAAGCAAGCTCGAACCGTTCAAAGAAGTTAAAGGATCGAACTTAGAGATTGTATCAGACGAGAAACTAGGGAATAACGAATACCTAGGAAAGGAGTCGCATAAAGAACCCAAGAAATAGAATATAAGTTCTACTACCATAAATCATTCACGGTTTTTATTCAATATGGAAGAAAAAGTGGACATAAAGCCATACCAAGGTGAGATCGATGCATTAAAACTGAATAATTGGTTGTATCAACTAGAAGTTTATTTCATAGTTCACCATATAGATGAAGAAAAAAAGATATCATTTTTTTGACTGAAGTTAGAGGGCCATTCTTTAACCTGGTGTAAAATCCATACAGAAACACTTAGGCTGGAGGGTGGTCTTCCAATAACTAGTTGGGAGGACTTCAAAACCCTTATCAATTCCTAGTTCTACCCTATAGGGTATGTAGAGGACTAATGGATCAAGTAGCACTACTTAAGGAAAAATAGATGGAAGAGTGTACATGAATACACCAGGAAAAATAAAGGGAAGAGTGTACATGAGTACACCACCGAATTCAAAAAGATGGCCATCATGTTGTATATCTCTCCAAGAGCCAATATGTACTCCTCAAGTATATGGGGGGTCTACATAGCCATCTATGAAAGAAAGTGATTCTTTTCAAGCCAGGGACAATGGACGAGGCACGTTTACAGGAAAATTATCTCGAAAACATAGGCCACAAGAAAGGGAAACCAAGTGATTCCAAGAAGAAAGTGCACCAGGAAGATTCCAAGGAGGGGAAGAATAAGTGAAAAGGGGGAAAGGATAAGAAAACGATGACCACTAGAAATCATTGCAAGGATCCTAGGAACCATTATAACTATTGCAATATTCATGGGCACACTAAGGAAAAGTGTTGGAAACTACATCCAGAGTTGAATCAGAAGAACCATGAGAAAGATGTAAAGAAAAATAATATTTTAGCCATAGATTCAAGCAATCATGTTGAAAGAAAATATAATGTGGATGACAAGATTGTCTGCAAATTAGTGCAAAAGGAGGTGAATCTGAGTATCCTTCAACACCAGGAAGAGAAGGATATGACCAAACTCTTCCACATCAAGATCCAAGTCAATAAGACCAAGATAAACACCTTGTTCGACTTTGGTTCATACGATAATCTCATCGCAATGGATTTGGTTAGCAAGATTGGATTGGAGGTTCATGATCATAATATCAATTGGGATGGGTAAACAAGGATGCAAATATCAATGTAACAAAATGGTGTAAGATTAAATTTATAGTAAGTGTTGATTTTATTGATGAAGTGGAATTGGACGTAGCACCCCCTTGATGTATGTGGAGTATTGTTTGGAAGCCCCTACATTTATATAAGGGATGAAATATTCAGGTAGAGATCCAACCAATACTGACTAATCAAGTATGGGAATTCCTACATCAACAATGCACATAAAGGAAAGTCAAAGATCTCACTGGTGAGTTCCAACCAAGCTAAGAGTTCTAGTAAGAAAATATGTTTTACTTTTCTTCATAGAAAATCAGACAAAGGATGAGTCGATAAGAGTAAAGACATCCCTATAGGGGTGTACTAAAGAGATAAAACATCATTTGGAGGATTTTCCACAGGAATACAGAGGAGTGTTCTAGGAGCCTAAAAGGATACCACCCAAGAGGGAAGTGGAACATGAAATACAATTATTTCTAGACTCCCCATTGTCGAATATTGGATTATATAGACAGTCCATTCTGGAAGAAAATGAAGGGAAGAAGAAGTTGCATAAGTCATTGGAGTAGGGTGTGATTCAACCAAGAACCTCACCTTGTGGGACACTTATCATAATTGTACCAAAGAAGGATGGGACTTGGAAAATGTGTATCAACTACAGAGCATTGAACAATATTACACTAAAAAATCAGTATCCTCTGCCCAAGATCAATGATATTTTAGGTCAATTGCAGCACACAAAATATTTCACCAAGTTGGATCTCAAATTGGGATACCACTAGGTACAAGTCAAGGAATAAGACACCTGGAATACTGCCTTCAAGATAAGGCAAGGTTTGTATGAATGGTTGGTCATGCTATTTGGTTTATGTAATGCATCAGCTACATCCATGAGACTAATGAATGATGTATTACACCCATATCTAGATTCACTTGTTATGGTCTATTTGGACGATATCCTAGTTTATAGTGCTACATGGGAGGATCACATCTCACATCTCATGCAGGTGTTATAGACTACAAAGAAGCACCAATTTCTAGCTAACCTCAATAAATGTGAGCTTGGTCAACAGTCTTTGGAGTTTTTGGTATATGTGATTGGTGGGGAGGCACTCAAGATAGATCCTGCAAAGATGGAGGCCATCATGAAATGGCTAGTTCCTACAAATTTCACTGAAGTTAGGAGTTTTTTTGGGGAAGCACAGTACTTGCAGAAGTTCATAAATTCATTTTCAACAGTAGTTGCACCACTCCACACCATAAGAACGAGTGGTAAGAGTTTCCAGTGGGAAAATAATCAACATAAGGATTTCGATTTCCAGAAAAGAAATATCAGTCAAGTACCAATTCTTGTATTACCAAACTTGCAAAATCCTTTTGAAGTGGAGAAAAATGCAATTGGGTATGTTGTGGGGGCAATTTTGATGCAATGACAAATTCATGTATGCTATCATTTTGAAATAATTCATGGGGAAGTTCTCAACTACCCTACCTATGACAAGGAACTATATGCCCTGGTTCAAGCTATCAATAAGTGGAAGCACTATCTGATGGGTAAGGATACCATCATCCACACAAATCACCAATCACTACAATATTTATAGGTCCAAAGTCAGCTACAACAAACCAAACATTACAAGTGGATGGAGTTTTTACAAAACAATAATCTAGTCATCAAGTATAAGAAGGGAAACACAAATAGGTTGGTATAATTTCTTTCAAGGCCACCCACATCCAATATTACAGCTTTGGGAACTCTGATGCACATGGATCCTTTTACCCATGATGCATACAAAGAGGTATACACAAAAGATGAAGAATTCAAGGAGGTGTTTCTGCAACTACAAGGCTAAATTCATATAGAATAAGGTGACAAAAAGGTTGACTATCATTTCTAGAATGGGTTACTCTACAAGATCGATAAGCTTTGTGTCCCTAAAGGTGAATTATTGCAGCTTATCAGAGAAACTCACACCTCCAAGGTTGCATGAAATTTTGGTGTTGGGAAGATAGTTTCCAACTTACAGAGGTATGTGTATTGGTCTGAAATGAAAGAAGATATAGCATAATATATTAGAGGATGTATAATGTTTTGTACTGGAAATCCCAATAAGAGGAAGCAAGGTCTATACCATCCCTTGCATGTAACTACTCGACCTTGGGAAATCATTTCCAAGGATTTTATGGGAGGTTTAACAATATCCAGGAAGGGACACGACTATCTATTTGTGGTAGTTGACAGGTTCAAGAAGATGTGCATTTAATGATGCCTTGTAAAAGGACAATCAAAGAACAAGAAGTAGAAAACATGTTCTTTGAACATGTTTGGGTGCACTTTGGGATACCAAGGAGAATCATCTCATACCAAGATACCATATTTCTTAGTACATTTTGGACTGCATTGTGGGAGGACATGGACACTAAGTTGAAGAGATCTATAGCATTCCATCCACATACAAATGGGCATACAAAAGTAGTAAACAAGACCTTGGTGCATCTTTTGAGGGGTTATAATCAGAAGAATATTAATAATTTGGATGAAAATATGATCTACATACAACACTCTTATAATAGAGTAGTTCACACTTCTACTAGTAAGTCACCTTCTAAAACTTTCTTTTGTTATTTTCCACCTTCACCCTTGGATATTGTATATGGACAACAAGGAGGAGTGAGGGATGACCTCATAGGAGATGAATTGAGAGTAGAAAAAAAAGTGTTGAGAAGATTAGGAAAATCAATTTACAAGTATAGGAGACACTAAATAATTCATAGGAAAAATACAAGGTCATACACGATCAACACAGAACTAAGAAGTCATTCAAAGTGGGAGACAAATTTTGGTTACAACTGAAAAAGGAAAGACTGCATCGTCTTGGTATGAAGATCAAGGATTTGTGGTATGGACCTTTGGAGATATTGGAGAAGATAGGATATAATTCCTATAGACATGGACTACCCCAATAAATGTGCATTTACTCAGTAGTGAATGTGGAGAATCTCAAACTCTATGAGCCTTCCATGTTGGATCAAGATGAGGAGAAGGTCCTACCTTCCATAAAGGACATAACACTAGATTCTCAGGAAGAGCTGGTAGATGACACTGTATTGTACAAACAATCCATAACTAAAATATAGGGGAACCATAACCTTTGGAAGTTTGGGTTGAAAGGACAACTTCTAGGAAAAAAACAGTGCTACTCTAGGGAGAAGGTAGAGACAAACTTTCCTCACCTCATTTAGTAAATATTTTGGAAACCAAATGCCTCCCTAAATGGGGAGGTTTTATCTGTATTGGATCATTATATTATTTTTCATCTATCTTCATGCTTTCAAACTAGAAAAAAATGGAGGAATCATCTTGCAAGGTCATTTTAATGACAAGTCCCAGTTTGGAAAATTGGGGTTTGAAACCTTCTAGATCCACTTTAAGGAATCCAACGACATTTTTTGGGGTCAAAACTTTCCTTTATTTATGTTAGACTCATTAACGTTATTCTATCCATTGAGACCTTTCCAAAGGTGCAAAAATCCTGTCAATTAGAGATCATATGCAAAATTTATTCCTCACGCAATTTGACCTATCGTGTTGACCACCATGGTACAAGTGGATGCCACGTCAGCCCCCATTTCTCACGCATATGGGGAGTCCATGTATGTAATTTCAATAATATTCTAGAAGGTCCAAAACCTTATCACAATTGAGGGTTGAGGAAGCCAAAACCCTACCCCTAGATGGCTATCAGGTGATGTTTAATATCGATCCACTAGGAGGAGAATGAGTTCCATTATTTAGCCTTGTATTTGTTCCATAGTTGAGAAGAGAACCTAGGAGTGGTATTTTGAGAGCATAATAGAGGAGGAGAGATTTTGTAGCAGTCGTACATGCCACCATGTCAAAGGAAACTCTACAGAGAATGTCTCTTTCTTTGTACTTGCATTTGAAGAAAATAGAGCATAGCGCCTCACCTTCTAGTTGGGTTTTCTCTCGTATTGGTTTTCCAAATTAATGTCATGTGTTTATTTGTGGATGGTGTGTTTGTATTGATTTATGCTCTCTATTTTTCACGTTTTATCTATTTCATACATTTTAAGAAGAAAACCAATAATTAAAGAATTGTGAGATCTAAAGGAAATTAACCTTCACAGTGAAGATTTCAATATTTTATTATATCTTTTGTGATGAATTTTCCAGTGGAATATCCACGATAGTTTACATATCATTGAACATGAATATTTAGTGGAAGGTTAAAAAGTGCGATGACATCAATCAATTATTTTCCTTCCATTTCATTTCATATGGGAATTATTTGTGATTGAGTGGATCATGTTTGATTAATAGTACAATTATGGTGTAAATAGGATAACAATGAGGATGAGTTATGATATTACTTGATTGACTCTTGATACTCAAATTTGTTTCAAAGTGTTGTTATTGATTGCATTAGCTTCAAATTTGGTTATTGGAAGAAGATGACATGTGAATTGAAATTTGAAATAAGGAAGTTTGCTAGTGTTTTGTTGGATACTCACCTCGTTCCAAGGTCATAGCCCTATTGAGGAGGGAGATAATTGTTACGTCCCCCTTGGTATATGGTGGTTGTTTTGTAATTTTTTTGTTTTTACTATTGGTCAGTTGTTTGTGACATGTTGGAGTCATTATTTTTCCTTTCTAATCCCTCTGTGATGTTGGATTACATTTAGGAATGAGATGGAAGTGTTTATTAAATAATTGTTATAGGTGCACTCTTAATAAGATAGAATGAGAAAAGTTCATTGATATTCATGTATTTGTAAGGATGTTTATTAATGATAGTTATAAAGGTTTATGCCTTAAAATGTATTTTTGATCATGAATAATTTTCTCCTTGAAGATTTTTTCTTATGACTGAATGGCCATCGATGAATATTAATGCTAATATTCTTGTTGACTATTGTTGATGCTTATGTACTGGATGATTAGTATTGGCTTTGAAATCAATCCTTTTTGTTGTGGTTATCGTGCATGAATATGTTAGACATAAATGCCTATGTGGTTGCCTAGGATATGATGAGCATTGATATTCCTTAATGTGAATTATAGAGCATTCCTTGATGATGATCATTCAACATTAATATTTCTTGATGATTGTTGGAGAAGGAAATTTTTGGATTTAAGCGCAGTAAGCGAGGCAGAATGGACCCAAGGAAGTAGTGCACATTGAAAAAGAAGGAAGACCAGTGCGACAGAAGGGAAAAGGAAGCAGTGCACCGAGAAAGAAGGAAGATCGGTGAAGAGTCAAAGAAAGGATGATTTCCAACCACACAGAAGGAAGTTGGAAAGTGGACAAGTTGATTCCACTTAGGATTAGGGTTTTTGAGTCATAATGTAAGGGTTTTTTACCCATTTTGTAGTATAAATAAAGGATGTATGAGGTAGCTAAGGGTGTCTTTAAACTAGTCTGAAGAACTACTTTTGGAAGAGCTTTTGGAGTCTTAAGTCATAGTACTAGGTTTTTTCTAAGAGTTGTGGAGCTCGATTTGTATCAATGTTGGAGAATCATGAAACATAAATGAGGGTTAGGTCGCAAGTTGTGGAGCTTGGTGCGACGCTGGTTGGCCTCACCAATATTAAAACCCTGATGTAATGCACACAATACTATTTTGAAGAGGAATGAATAAAGAAGAAGATCTTTGTGGACGTGGCCCAGGGGGGGTGAACCATGGTAAAATCCTGTGTTGCAATGTGTTTGAATGCTTTTTTTTGTTTATGCAATTATGAATAAATGGTTAGATAAATGAATAGGTTTATTTACAGCACACACTAGTATAATTATGCAGAATATATGTCATTGAATGGATAAAGTAGTAGATTTGATGAATGTTATGGTAGAATAAATGTTAAAATAAAAGAGAAGTAAAAATAACATGCTCGATCCATTCCATGACTGCAGACATCTGTGTTCTGCAGTCACCCATAAACTGTCTCGGGTGAGACTGTGTTGTGCACTCTGTGCGTGGTGTAGCCTTCTGGTTTACTAGAAGGAACGATAGTGAAAAGGGTTTTGTTGGAGAACTAAGGTAGAACCTGGGTTATCCCACACATCCAAAAATGATCACTTATTATTAACCCCTTTCATGAATTTTAATGGTTGAATACTTATATTACCATTGAGTATTGACATGTATGTATGTAATAGTGGAAATGCTTATCATGATGATACTTTGGAACTAGAGTCAGAAATGATAAA
>ML872681.1:7386-19506 GCA_009831015.1 Picea engelmannii
GCGTCAGCGCCATCATGGGTCAATAGAAAATCACCACGTATCTTGTGGTGACCCTACGTGAGTAGGTCAATTCCTTAACCATTTTTGGCTTTTAGTCGAACCAAGATCAACAACTCTCTTGGTTTCAGCAAAATATTAATGGTGGAGATCATATTGGACGTTGGAGGAGGAGAAACACAATGAACATTCCCTTACATGGCTTATCCTCGATCGTCCTGATGACGATATCATTAAAGAGAGGGTAGGTTCAGTCGATTAACTTCCCAAATCATAGTGAGTTCCAAATCAACGGTTCAGCTTCAATCTTAAATGTCAGGGCATTTTAGGCTCATCGTTTCGCATATCAACGACCCATATTTGATCAAGTCCGCAATAGAGGGTTTATATTCATTGCAGGATGGATGGCCCATATTTTATCACAGTTATATTCAGATCATCGATACATCAAACCTAGGGACTGTTTTCTGATGACGTGAAGTTTTGTTATTAAATATCGACGGTTGAGATTGATCGTTGACATCAATCTGACGGCTGTTGAGTCGCGTGATCTCTACAGTTAGGATTTGGAGCTTCCATCCAAAGAGGAAAATGATTACAATTATTTCTAAGGAGTAGAGCATGATGAATTTCTCAACTTGCAAGTTCCTAGCTGCCCCACAATCTGCTTATAACATAATTTCATCATGTAAAGGGAGTTTTTTACGATTTTACCAGGGAGAAACCAAGAAAGACACAAGAAACTGGAAACAGTTTCAAGAAGCAATTTAGGGAACAAGTGAAAGCAATAAATTAGAAAGCAGGTTTCTAATGTCAAGGTCAGAACTTTGGGGAATTTAATATATTCTTATAACCAAAGTTATTTGACCAGAAACCTTGAGTACAGTCAGTTGATAAATGCAGCACACAACTAGAGATTCATCCCCTACATTTAAGTTTCAGTCTATAATTCCTCCATATACTGTATTTGTGTTCTTGTAAAGCATCCCCTTCCACTTTGCTTTTATGGCATTATATTTGATTTATAAAATCTCAAGTAGCAATCCATTCACCATGTTTAGTGTTACTGTATGATGTCTGGCAATGACACAGAAGTGATTTCCTCTAAATGTATGACCATTTCTTGTCATTTTCTTTGTGAATTTAAATTATATGCAGAGGGTACCTCCATTTATTTGAATGTATGAATATTTTAATTGTTTGAAGTATGTGTTTGTTGATTTTTTGACACCTGTTAGAGTTATTGAATTATTAATTGGTCAGCATGTTGTTCTTTTCCTTAGGCTACAGGATTCCTTTTTAACAGTACATTGTATGTTTATTATGTTTTTCCTCTAATACAATTTTCATCCTCCTTTAAATCTTGATTGTATAAGACACTCGTGGAAAAATTCCTCTAATAGTTGAGATCATTTATCAACTGAATTGAGATTGTTTGACGTCCTTTAATTTTAATAAAGAGAGAGGGAAAAACTTCCCAAAATTGCACAAGTATTTTACTGCAAATATGGCCTTAAGATTCATCTTGAGTTTTATCCCCTAGGGTGCATCAGCATCGTTACAATAACAACCTGTAACATCTCGAGGGATAACATCTGAAATGGTATCGTTGTTGGGGACGTATGTTGAAGAAATATTCCCTGGGGAAAAAAACATTGTAATCTCTAAGACTTGGCAGTGAATAGGCCTCAAACACTTGGTTTTTTATTTTTCACCTGGCGACTCCACAGAAGGAGAATTTGACCTCTTCCAGAAGACACACCATAAGCCACCCTGATCCTGATTTGATTCTGATATATTCAGATCCAGAAAAACTCGTGATCTAGAGGAATATCAGAGAGCATCAAACCTCATTTTTCTCAAGTAACCCTTATCTTGAAATATATCCTTTTGTTGTTCATCAAAATGTTGAATCTGTAGATCTGACCGATATACCTGAAGATTCACTTTTTGCTATTAAATTTCCTCCAGAACCCTTAATAGATATCCAAAATTCTCTTCTAGAATTTAATTAAGAAATCAGTTCTTCCTACGGACCTTTCTTGAAAATATTTTATCCTCCTTTTCCTTTTGAAGCCCATAACCTCATTTTACAAAATCTCATGGCTGGTTTAGGTGGAGAAATACCTAGGGGAAATCAACCTCCCCCACACCCTATAAATCCTTGGGTCACTTCCAGATATTCCCCACTAAATCTACCCCAAATTACCCATGACCTCCCTGAGAATTACATGAAATATCTTCCCAAATTTGATGGTGATAAAACCCGCTCAGCTAAAGAGCATATGATTATTTTCCGCGACTTTACAAACGACCATTTTGTAGAACACGATGAGTTCTGCATCTATTTTTCCAAACTTTGGGGGGAGATGCTAGAAAATGGGTCAGAGAGTAACTCGTTGCTTCAATTGATAGTTGGCCAACTCTAGAAATTGTCTTTATGAGGCAATGGGGTGAGAAAAGGGATGGCCTATACTACCTGAATGAATTTAACTCACTCAAGAAAAGAGCCAATGAAATTGTTGATGATTTCGACAGGAGGTTTAATAAGATCTATAACAAGATCCCTGCAAAAATAAATCCATCATAACCAATAGCCAAAGTGACATATGTTGAGGCATTTGATGTTGATTTTTCCATGACCTTGAGAGAAAGAATATCCCCAACCCTTCTAGTAATGCAAGAGGATGAAATAGACATCAAAGGGAATATGATTTCATCAGGAAAGATGAAGAAAAAATAGGCTCATGAAGAAAAGAAGGTCAGGGAATATTGTGGGACTTCTGATCCAAGTAGAGAACCCCAAGAAGCAAATATGGATAAGATGTCTACAATATGGATAAGATGATTATGAAGGGTCACTAAATTGTAAGAAATTGGTGCATGATTCTCAGCACAACAAAGGAGATTTATCCTCAGTTCAGTATAGAACTTTTGTTGATGCACTACAGGCTGAGATGCATAAGAAGTATGATCTCAGGCCTCGATGGAAAGTAGTTGTTGCAGACAGTCAGCCTCAAGCTAAGAAATTCGATCCAAAACTGGCCAAAGATAAATCTAAAGAGGTGTTGGACATACCTAATGTAATGTCCCTGGACACCCATGTTCGGGCCACGCTACACGAGGGAACACTTTCGTTCTCTCACTGCGGAACATACTGTAACATACCCAGTATTCAACTGAGTAATGCCACATAAATTTTTCTCTTCAAACTGCATGCAATTATAACATATACATACAACGCTCTTGCGGAATATTTACATATAATACGTAAACAAACAATTACATTCTATAAATATACGATTTCATACTGAAATAACGGTAAACACAGACATGCAACATATACAGGGAAATATCCATAAACATACAGACAATTATAATCACACATATGATAAACTGTAACATAAGCACATAAATAATAATGCAGCATGTAAATTTATCACATGATTGGTACTCATCTTGAAAAGATTGTCACCAGCTGCGTGTAGACCGTCCATGAACCTCCCAGCCTTAGACTACACTATTCATCACTCTCAACAGTGAGTCGCCCCCTATCTGGGACTAAACTCCACCCGAGTAAAGGGATTCCTAACCAGGCTAAAGGCTCATAGACAACAGGAAAGACTCTGTCTCAAGTTCTCACTCAACTAATAGCCTATAGCCTCTCATTCCCCACATGCCTGTCCCACCCAAGGAAGTGTGCCCCTTCTCTACTCAACAGTCCTTTGGTTGCCCCATTTCCCTTCCAAGGCTTCAGCAATAGGCCGGATAGGAAGTCTCAGAGCACTGTAGTTGCAGTTCAGCAGCTTCAGGAAATCAATTCCCAGCAATTATCTCTCTCAGAGAATTGCTCATGGGCCTGACAACCCGACTCTTCAATTTCCCATGGGCCTGACAACCCGCTTCTTCAATCCTGCTTCCAAGCTAACCAGGTACACCAATAGGAAAATGGTTATGGAAACAGGTTCAGATACAGTGAAATGAATGTCTGAGGAATAATTGACTGTGTGAGTGAAATGGTCATGGAATCCTTGACTGGATGACTGAATGATGGATGGAATCATCGGAGAGATGACCGTAAGAATGATGGTGAAGGTGTCCTAATGAGCTAAGTCCACACAATATGTATTCATGTCCCCAACTTGACACTTGTCATGTTGGAAGCTACTTTGGTCCACTTGTCCCCAACTTTAGAACTTAGGATAAAATAATTGTCCATACTTTATGTTTTAAGAAATATTAAAATAATATTCATTTTGGATTAATCTCTCTAGCTTAACCCTTTTCCCTTAACTTTTGGCCCTCCCTTTCCCTAACCGGTGAAGTTTAGTCCCCCATCTCTTTTATCGTGGTCGGTCTGCATGTAGCGATATATTTTATATTAATCATGAGACATATACAAAATAAGTGCATTGGCCTTTAACATCTAGGCGCACTGGCCTAATTCCAAAACATAAGCATCACAGCTTATATTAACTAGCTCACTAGCCTATAACACATATCATATACACAAGGTTCGTTGACCTCTATACTGCACGCGGTATTCGGGAATGTGCACACTACATCATTTTACTGCGCAATACACGCGCGCACTATTCCATGAAAGATGCATTACAAAATGATGTCAAAACAGCTCACCAGCTTAAGTATATTTACATTACATTTACAATTGGGTTTGGCTGAGGGATATTACAATCCCCTCCCCTTATTTATGCATTGTCCTCAGTGCATCATGTAAATCTTCAAAAAGATGCAGGTATTTTGTCCGCATTGCATCCTCATGCTCCCAAGTAGTGTCCTCAGGACCATACCAGGTCTATTGGACCTTTACAAGCCCTATGGCTCGATTCCGGAGCTGCTTGATTTTTCGGTCCAGAATGTGCACCGGATGCAGTTGAAAAGCGCCTTCTTGCTTCACCTAAATCACATTCCAATCAATAACATGATTAGCATCAGGTATATATTTATTTATCAATGATAATACATTATGAACATACATAGATGCAAGCGATGCAATCATATAAGCAACTGGGCCAATCCTCTCTCGGATTTCAAATGGTCCACAAAATCTGGCTACCAACTTGGTGCAGCTTCCCAGCTTCAGGGAACTCTTGTTAGCTTTCACCTTTAGGAAAACATGATCACCCAATTTGAATTCTCTGTGGGTTCTGTTCTTATCAGCATAACTTTTCTGCCTATCATGGGCAGCTTTTAAATTCTGCTTAATTTTTATCATTTGGTCCTCCATCTCCTTGAGAAACTCTAGCCCAACTACTGTCCTATCAGCTGGATTATCCCAGTTCACCGGAGTATTGCACTTTCTGTCGTAAATTGCTTCAAATGGGATCATATTCAATGATGCATGATACCCATTGTTGTAAGCGAATTCTACCAAGTGCAGGTAGTCCTCCCATTTCGATGGTCTGTCCATCACATACATTCTCAGTATATCTTCTATCACTCTATTCACCCTCTCTATCTATCCATCAGACTCTAGATGATAAGTTGTACTAAACTTCAGATTCATTCTGAATCCTTTGAACAATCCCTTCCAGGAATTCGAGGTGAAATTCGGGTCTCTGTCGGACGCAATTGTTTTAGGAATTCCATGCAATCGTGCCACTTCCTTCATGAAAATATCAGCAACATTTGTTGCCTTGTGAGTAGTTTTCAGTGGAATAAAATGGGCAGCTTTTGTAAGTTTGTCCACCACCACCATGATCGAATCATGCAGCTTACCTGTTCTAGGAAATCCTGTAATAAAATCCACTGTCACCACTTCCCACTTCCATTCAGGAATGGGCAAAGCTTGCAGCAACCCTGTTGGGTGCCTATGCTCAGCTTTAACTTTCTAGCATTCCATACATCTAGTGATGTATTCAGCAACCTCTTTCTTCATGTCTGGCCAAAAGTAATGGCTCTTGACCACTGCCACGGTTTTCTGATATCTAGGGTGCCCTTCATAAGGAATGTTATGCATCTCATGCAAAATCATACATTTCAAGTCCTGGACATTTGGAACAAAAATTTTGTTCTTGTGTAGTAGCATTCCATCTATTCCCAAATTATAATTATCCACCTTTTGTGGCATCTTACCCTGTTGTAGCTTTGCTATCAATTCTTTGTATTGCAGATCTACATTTGCAGCTTCCAAAATTTTTCTTTTAATATCAGTCTGATACATGCTAATGATTGTAGCATGCAGTTCATACACCCTCCTGTTGAGTGTAAGATACCAGATATAAAAAATACGCAGAACATAAATAAAATGCTAGAAATGGCATAATAACAGTAATATAAGCAGCATAATCTCAACAATAACATAGAAATAATATGAGAACAACTGAAATAGCACTTTGATTCAGAAAGCAATGTTCACAGGCCTCTTCGAGGGGGCAACTTCCAGTCGAGCAGCGCTCTGTTACAATAATCTCCAATCTAGGGTTTTCATACCCTCGACCCTTATTTATACTAAATATTTCTATTAAGAGAAGCATCTAGAGGAAGATCATTCTAAAAGTGGAAGCTTCTATTAGGTCTTCTTACATCCACCTTATTCTATTTTATTGAAAGGCCTTATTAATATTGACCTTTATTACATCCGAATACATTGATCTACCGATGTGCGGGTTAAAACCTTAACACTTAGTGCATCAGCCACTCTATTCTCTTTCCCCTTGATATGATTTATATCAAAGTCATATTTGCTTAGAAATTCCAACCATATGCTTTGCCTAGCATTTAGATTTGGTTGATCAAATAAATATTTCAAACCATTGTGGTCTGTTCTTAGCTCAAACCTCTTCCTCATGAGGTAGTGTCTCCATTTCCTCAAGGCATGCACTATGGCTTCCAACTCCAAATCATGAGTGGCATAGTTTCTTTCATAGTATGTGTTTCTTGTAAGTTTATATTTCACTTTCATCTATCTGCATCAGAGGAATATAAAACTCAAAATTCATCTCTGAGATGTTCTCGGCTTAGCAATTTAGGCTATATTTATTTCTTCTTAAACCAACTCTGAATTCATTTTAAATAATGCTCCGATGCGATTGTGTGTTTCTTTTTCCTCTAATACCATGCAAATTTTCTATTAAACTCATACTCATCGCCTTAATTAGCCTTCCAAATGACTTTGCGCGCACAAAAATTCAACCTGTACACCCATATTTATCGTGCACAGCAACACCACAAGGTAAATTGTGTTTCCACGCACCTATATCCACTATCCATTTCTTCTCTGTTGTGCCTATAACTTGCACGCACTACTTTTGCGTTGCGCACCAATATCCATTGCGCACAGTTTTGGTTCTTGCACTGATACCCGTTGGGCAAAGTTTTGGTTCTTGCACTGATACCCGTTGTGCATAGTTTTGTATTGCGCACTAATATTCCACATGCATTTCACTCTATGCATGGAACCATGTCGAAGTTCAATATGCTCCCACTGCGCACAATAATATGTGCGCACCATTGAATACACTGTCGCGAGACAACTTATACTCATACTGCGCATGCATTAACCAAACTCCTCTATGTTTTGCAATACTACGCACACCACGTGCACATTACTATGTGTGTGCTCATCGCGCAATGTTAAATTTAGCGTGCGCATTCGCACACAATATTCTTCCGCGTGGAACCACAATTTATCGCACGCGGCTGCATGCCAACATTTTTCGCGCGGTGCCAAAATTTACCGCACGCGCTTGCACGCCAACATTTTCCATGGACACTCTGTGACATGAAATTTTTCCACTTTGAGGTTAATATTTTGTGAATATTCTCTTCAATTGAACCTTTCCGGCCCATCCAGACTCAGTGTTGGCACTGAAGCTCTGATACCATATTGTAACGTCCACGGCCACCCATGGTCGGGCCACGCTACACGAGGGAACACTTGCGTTCTCTCACTACAGAACATACTGTAACATACCCAATATTCAACTGATTTATGCCACATAAGTTTTTCTCTTCAAACTGCATGCAATTATAACATATACATACAACTCTCTTGCGGAAGATTTACATATAATACGTAAACAAACAATTACATTCTATAAATATACGATTTCATACTAAAATAATGGTAAACATAGACATGCAGCATATACAGGGAAATACCCATAAACATACAGACAGTTATAATCACACATATGATAAATTGTAACATAAGCACGTAAATAACAATGCAGCATGTAAATTTATCACACGATTGGTACTTATCTTGGAAATATTGTCACCAACTGCGTGCAGCCCGTCCGAGAACCTCCCAACCTTAGACTACATTGTTCATCACTCTCAACAGTGAGTCACCCCCGATATGGGACTAAACTCCACCTGGGTAAAGGGATTCCTAACCAGGATAAAGGCTCATAGACAATAAAAAAGAATAAGTCTCAGGTGCTCACTCAACTAACAGCCTACAGCCTCTCATTTCCCACATGTCTATCCCACCCAAGGAAGTGTGCCCCTTCTCTGCTCAATAGTCCTTCGGCTACCCCACTTCCCTTCCAGGGCTTCAGCAACAGGCCGAACAGGAAGTCTCATAGCACTGTAGTTGTAGTTCATCACCTTCAGGAAATCAACTCCCAGCAATTCTCTCGCTCAAAGAATTTTTCACAGGCCTGACAACCCACTTCTTCAATCCCGATTCCAAGCTAACCAAGTACACCAATAGGAAAATGGTTATGGAAACAGGTTCAAATACAGTGAAATGAATGTATGAGGAATAACTGACTGCGTGAGTGAAATGGTCATGGAATCCTTGACTAGATGACTGAATGATGGATGGAATCATGGGAGAGACGATCATAAGAATCATGGTGAAGGTGTCCCAATGAGATAAGTCCCCATGATATGTATGCATGTCCCCAACTTGACACTTGTCATGTTGGAAGCTACTTTGGTCCACTTGTCCCCAACTTTAGAACTTAGGATAACATAATTATCCATACTTTATGTTTTAAGAAATATTAATATAATATTCATTTTTGGCTTAAGCTCTCTAGCTTATCCCTTTTCCCTTAACTTTTGGCCCTCTCTTTCTCTAACCGGTGAAGTTTAGTCCCCCATCTCTTTTATCGTGGTCGGTCTACACTCAGCGATGTATTTTATATTAATCATGAGACATATACAAAATAGGTGCATTGGCCTTTAACATCTAGGTGCACTAGCTTAATTCCAAAACATAAGCATCACAGCTTATATTAATTGGCTCACCAGCCTATAACACATATCATATACACAAGGTTCCCTGACCTCTATACTGCGCGCGGTATCTGTGAATGTGCACACTACATCATTTTACTGCGCAATACATGCGCACACTATGCCATGAAAGATGCATTACAAAATGATGTCAAAATATCTCACCAGCTTAAGTATACTTACATTACATTTACAATTGGGTTCGGCCGAGGGATATTACACCTAAGGTAGATGAAGTTTTTGAGCCTGTAAAAAGGGAAAAAGAAACTAAAGAATTTAAGGGAATAGTTTCACCTTTCAATATTGAACGTGAGTTGTCCAAGATCAAGATTCATGTGCCTTTTATGGATCTGACTAAAAACCCCTCATACCATAGACAGATTGAGAAAATAATTCACGGGAAGGGATCAGAAAATCCTCCTGATACTTTAAATGTACAAGATGAGTCACCTACCATAGTTTTTTCCCCTCATATTGATGACAAAGAAGAATTTGCGGCACCCTTCTATGTGACCTTGAATATTCATGATAAGATGATGCACAATTGTATGCTCGATTATGAAGCGTCACACAACCTTCTGCCCAAAGTAGTCATGGATAAGTTGGGATTGGAAATAACTAGGCCATATCATGACCTCTATTCGTTTGATGCCAGAAAAGTGAAGTTTTATGGGTTGATTAAAGACATGGTTGTCACCTTGGGCTAGTTTTTTGTTAAGAGCGTGATGATGGACATGGTGGTGGCTGATGTACCAACAAATTAGGGCATGTTGTTGTCTAGAACTTGCGCACGCAAATTGGGAGGCACTATGAAGATGGATATGACTTAAGCCATTGTACCAATTTTTGGAGGAGAGCTCAAAAGGTTGTACTGAGAAACAAAATTCTCTTATGTGATCAGTGATCAGAGCAACCTTGTGAATCATCCCATATATTTTGTTGATGAATATTTGGGTTGTTGTATCATGTTTGTAAACGAAAGTATAATGAAACCCCAATGCTTGCAGACCCTCTTCTAAGCCCTATGGAGGAAGTAGATGGAATATGGAAAATGTTTTTGATGGTGCATGCTCAATAGAAGGAATTGGAGCTAGTATAATTATCATCTCTCCCACCAAAAAAAAATCCTTTTGTCCTACAAACTAGAGTTCGAGGCCACAACTAATGTAGTTGAATATGAAGCCTTGATCTTAGGCCTGGAGGCAGTGAAAAATATGCAAATTACCAAACTAGTTGTATTTGGAGATTCAAAGCTAGTTGTGCAGCAAGTTAGAGGCTCCTATCAAACAAGGCATCCAATAATGAGGGTGTAAAGGAATCAAGTATGGGATCTTATTGATCATTTTTATGTAACTTTCAATATTTTTGTTGTTTTGAGAGAGTTTAATCAGCCAGTTGATTCCTTAGCAGTAGCTACCAATACCTTCAAAGTACCAACCACCCCTCAATTTAAATATGAGATCGAGAAGAGATATAGACCTTCATTTCCTGATAATATCAAATACTGGCAAGTCTTTGAATATGATCAACATATCAAAAAGTTCAAAGAAGTGATAGATGATTTTGCAAATACTCATATCGATTATCATGATGAAGAGGACAACAAACAGAAGATTGGTGGGGAAGTTGAATAGATTCCTGAATTTAGCATTGCATGGCTGAGCATAAAGTCTTGCAACTCAAGAAGAACTTCATTCCCAAAGGAATAGTGTCTTTAGAACAGTTGTTTGATAGAAATGGTGTACCTGTCAAACTAGCAGTCCTCCCCAAATATGATAGCATTGAGGAATATAATATTAGGACTGAAAAATATCCTAAATATATTAAGTTATCAAAAACTATTCATGTTGATCATAGGGCACAGTATTTGAAGTTGTTCAAAGAATACATGGATGTTTTTGCATGGAGATACAAGGACTTGAAAACTTATGATACCAGTACCATCCAACACTAAATACCCCTCAAACATGGTACTAATCCTTTCAAGCAAAATCTTAGACAAGTTAATCCTCTTCCTTTTCCTACCATTGAGAAAGAGGTGAGAAAATTATTAGAAGCCCAAATTATTATCCCCTTAATATACTCTGAGTGGGTTGCTAATTTAGTTCTGGTGAGGAAGAAGAGTGGGCAAATAAGGTTGTATGTAGATTTTAGGAACCTAAATAAATGTTCATTAAAGGATAACTACCCCATGCCCAAGATGGATCATATATTGCAGAAAGTAGTAGGGGAAAACAGGATATCCATAATGGATGGTTTTTCAGGATACAACCAAGTGGCCATGCACCTAGATAATATAGAGAAAACAGTTTTCACAACACCATGGGGGACTTTCATGTATGAAAAAATGTCTTTTGGTGTGATAAATGCAGGAGGAAATTTTTAGAGAGCTATGGACATTATTTTTGTGGGTGAGAGAGACAAGTTCATTGTCATATACCTTCATGACATGATTGTTTTCTCCATGATAGGTGAGGATCACATCAAGCATTTAAGGAAAACCTTTGTGAAGTGTAGGAAGTTTGGGATGTCCTTAAACCCCAAGAAGTCTTAGTTTTCTATGGAAGAAGGAAATCTTATTAGCCACATATTATCCAAAGAAGCGGTGAAGATAGATCCGGAAAGGGTGGAGGCAATCAAACAAATTTCTCAACCTAGGAACAAGAAAGAAGTAGAATCTTTCCTAGGTAAAATAGGCTTTCTGAGAATTTTTGTCCCCAATTTCATTGAAATGGTGAAACATATCATAATGTTGAAACAATACCATGAATTCAAGTAGACAGTTGAAGCCAAAGAATCCTTTTAGTATATCAAAACATCCTTGGGAGAAGCTCCAGTTCTCATTAGCCCAAATTATGATAAAGAGTTTCTCATTTTCTCTTTCACATCAGTTCATACTATAGTTGTTGTGTT
>ML872682.1:7995-19506 GCA_009831015.1 Picea engelmannii
TAATTCTATACCATAGGCCTAGTACTAATACATTAACCAAATGAGCATCCAATTACTGTATGAGAAACTAACTATCAGAACGAAAAAACATATGTAACAAGATGATGGCAAGCAAAATAATTCATCTACCATAGCATTCATCACATGATAACACAACGATTTATCTTCATCATTAAAGCAAAGAACATTAAGGCATTGCACCAGATAACTTGACAACATAATTGATTTCTCTTACTCATTACTGCATCATTCATGGAACAAGATCAGAAGTAATTCTTCTCCAAGTCCAATCATATACATCTCATGAAAATAGATTTTCTTTGGTCCAAAAGGACTTTTCTATTCATAGCAGTCTCAAAATAATTCTTAAAAACCAAAAAAAAAAGAGTTCTTACAACAACCATTGACCCTTGTTCATTGGTCGATGTCTCTATTTATAATATAAATTTTAACTGTAATTAACGGCTAAATATAATTTGAGCCAAACAAAAATCGCCACATGGCGTTATCATCAAACAGTTTCCGTAACAATCCAGCCGAGATATTTCTTGGAAAGGGTGACTTCTTTCATATTCAGACCAACTGATAAAGAGTTCTTCACAAGTATTGGCCCATGAAAATTTGTGTTGTTCCATTGGAGCCGCATATATCCCTATGATGTTTGTTGCATGGACCCAGTATTTTTCTAGACTGAAGTTCAATTGTTGAAGCATGGTTCAGGCTCTGATCGGATGTTCTGCGAATTGTTGCACTTGCCCTAGCCTTGCATCGGTTATCTTCACGAACTCTTCGATCCATAGCGAGTCTTGTTCGACGCACAACTTGACCACCTCACTCAGGTCGATAAACTTATTGGGGGTGCCGAACTCGGGGAGCTAAAAATCCTTCATTGTTCCGACGATTCAACTTCTGTGTTTCTTTCAAGTTCTTCGACGAGGCCACGGGACGAGCTCTATTCGGTAGTCAGGAGGATTTTTCTTGCAATCAAGGTAGAGGAAGTTTAGCGATTAAGCAACCTATGATAAGTCATAAACAATCCGAAAAGACAACGCGTACATATATAGCTCACTAGTCTCAGTTGTTCAATACTTACATGACCCTAGTCGCTCCTTCGAATGACCTGTGATGACCTAGCTGAATCCACTGCTCCTCTTTGGTTTAAATCAATTATGTCGGCGTGCCATAGAGTGGAAAATCAAGTACGGCAGACACAAGCGTCTGAATTGCCATAGTGATCACTTGACCCTTGGGGATGAAAGGATACGTCGAAGACGATCGCGCATGTGTATGCTCCCAAAAGGTCGGATGTCGTAAAAATAAAGTCGTTAAATTCCTCCAGAATTTGTATCATCAAGCATGACAAACATCATTCGTCAATAATGGAGGTTTGGAAGTTTAAAAAGATCAGAAGGATCGTACCGCACGTTCCCTGTAACTCTGATCGGCGACGTTTACATGTTCTAGATTGCATCCGTCGAGCAGTTGTGGTGCGTCGAGTCTTCAAAACATCATGTCGCGATGCGCAAGTGTTTTATTGGCACGCTCTATTCTTCTCCTTCGTTTCTCTATAAATTCTGGTAGTTATGTGGGGAATTCTACGCATATGTCGAGCTTATATTCTCTGGAATTCTGGCCTGGCGAGTTTATCTTGGCGAAGTCCCACGTAGTATTCCTTCATCACATGCAGACGCCTGATTCCCTATGGTGTTTCATTATGGGATCCCCTTCAAACACGGGACGGGGTCTGCGAGGTAGCTGGAGTGCCAGGTCCGAGCCCCAGCGTGCCTGAGACTCTTTATTATTAGCTTCCCACGTCCTTGAAACTTTAACAAGAGGTACAGGCTCTTGCTTGGAGATGGTGTCGGCATTCTCAACGAAGATTGGGGTTGAAAAAGGTATGTCTGAGAGAGGTATGCTAATTAACGTGGCTTCTCAGGAGAGGAAACCACGAAGAAGAGGAAGGCCTAGGAAAGATATGGGAAAAGGACAGGAGGACCGCCTCCCATCCGAGCTGAGTGTATGTCCATCCCTTGAGGGGTATGCGATGCTTACCAACTGGTCGGAGCCGGTTGGGATTACCAGTAGAGGAAGGAGAGACGAAAGGAAAGGGAAAAAGCACCAGGTTCTCCTGTCGAGCGTCCCGCTCAACAGTTAGAGCGTGCCCAACTTGCAATTGTTGAACTCTACCAAGAGAATAGAGAGTTACAGAGCCAAATGGTGGTGAAGAACCGAGAGGTATCGATGTCGCAGGGTCGCGAAGGTAGCACAGTTTTCCTCCAGAGGCGGCTTCGATAAGCGCAAGATACAATTGTGCAATTACGTGAGGCGCAAAGGATGACAATGAAAGAGAAGCAGAATACATTACAAGGTGCAAAGGATAGTCTGAGAGACGACCAATGCACAGGAGATACATAGTGGGAAGGTTCTTGCCTTGCGTCCCCGGAAGTGACACTTGACATTTTTTTCTCTTTTGTAAGGGTTTTATATTCTTACTGCGACCGGGCCGGTTAGCCGAGTCGTAGGGGTTCTCTACTTGTATGTAAACTAAGTCTGGCGGGAGTTTTGATTGTATGAAGAATTTGAAAGTGTTTTGAATGTATCATGCTCCTTTCAGATGTGAATTAAACGTGTCTTCTTATTTAAATTTGTTCGTGCTCATCATGAGATTTTATAATTGTTATCATTGCATTTGTAAATTCGTTGATGTGTTCTCTGTTAAAACTTTCGATATTGGTTGATATTAATGTGGTGTTATTAACCGGGGGTCATTAAAAATATCTAAACATAAAGAGAGCACCTGACTAGCGGGTAGGAAATGAACTTGGAGACTTCATACACATTGAAATCACATAACGGGTTAGGTACAATGGTTGTCTATGCTTGGATGGCATCGGGAAAAGTAAAATTAATGCATGGTTTTCTTTGCGGGTTAACACGTTGTAACTTTTTCGACGCCAAAATTGTATTGGGGGTCGGCAATGTCACTTTTAATTTGCGCGGCGCTTACTGTTATATTTATCTACCGAAGCCGAATGGATCGGTCTTCGACACAATCCTTGTCGAGGCTTATTCGCAGAAAAGAAAGGCTTTCACTAGCCGACTACGATGGAGATCGACGCTTGGCTATTTCAAAATCTCAAGTGATTTCCTTCACCTTTTACCTCTACCGATGCCAAACTTCCTAAGGGAGTTGGGGAAAACTTTTAGATCGTCGATTCCTTGATTAGTTGTTAAGTTTCTTTCAGAGTTAAGAAGGTTCTTTGTTGTACGTTCAAGCAAACTTCAATCGATTCAATCATGAGACATAAAAGATAAGCGAAGGCATCAGTTTCATATTGAACTGAAAATAGGCAATGCAGAGGATCGAGTGGTACCCAAAAAAGGAAAAGGTCATAGACTTTTTTAGGGTGTGTTGAGTGCTCAACAAATGGCGATTTACTGGGCGAATGCAGAATCTCTAGCTCCCCTTTGTTTCCCTAAGGGTAATAATTCAACATAGAACATAAAACACACATATTTATTCATATATACATATATTATATTTATTATTATTTATTTTTTGACAGAAACGGTTAATGGGATTTGTATTAAAGCGGCAAGCCACTCGTGTGGTTACATAGAGTTCAGAGTTACAAGAGTTACATAGTCCAGAGACCAGAGGTACATAGAGTAACAATACTATAGAGACTACATCTTCTAAACATTAACAAACACGTAGATGCCTTGAATGGCTATTACAAAATGCCATGAAGAAATATATCCTGCTTTTGGAAGTGCTTTATGGTTACTCCGTGCCTTTTCCCTTGGGTTGCTCTCTTTCATCCTTCCATTCCTTGTTCAACTGCTCCATTTGTTGCTCCAAGATCCTCACTCTCTCTTCGTGTTAATGCTTTGGATTCTTCATGTCTTTCCTCAGCTTCCACATCTCCTCGCTCAGTCCTAACCTTGTGTAGAGAATATCATTCTCAAGTACCTCCATTCTTCTTCCTGCCTCACTATCTAGGTTCTGCAAAAAATCCACCAGGTTGATCAATAGGCCGCGCAGCTTCTGTACATCCTCTTCCAGCGCTGTAATTCTTTCCTCCATGGATGGTTTGTTGCCCGAGATTGATGCCATCGAGTTCCCTCGTTTGCAAATCTGTTGGCTCTCCACAACTCCCTGGTCTTCTCCCTTTGCTACTTCGTCTTGCCCTCGCTACGCGGTGTCTCTCTACCTATGTTGGGTCCCCTTCCTCCTGCCTTTGTTAAATAATGCCTCCTTAAGCTCCTTGCGCTGCATGATTCATTGCTCGGTGGTATGGGCTGAGGATTTTTATTCTCCAGCCTAATGATGGTGTCCTCCCTCATTTCTGAAATTCGTGCGATCTTGTTGAGATATTTTTGTCTTGTCTCCTGCTCCCCCATCTTGTCCTGTGTCCACTTGCATTGTCAACCCGTTTTGAAGACTTACGGGATTCTCCTTTTGACTATAACTTCGTTGAGGCGCATGTAACCTTTCTCCAAACGAGCTCCCACATTGTCTTCTTCATCTGCCTGAGTGTTGTTCTCTCTCAGGACATGGAATAGTTGGATAGAGTGGAATTGTCTCCAGAGTAAGTTGATTTTGTCTATAACGTGCTGAAGTTGTCCATTGGCCACTCTGGTGTTCTGGTTTAAGGCTTGGATTATTATCTTTGAGTCTCCCACCACTATCAAATCTTGTAAATTTAGGATTAAATCTTGAGTGAGTCCTTGCCAGAGGGCAAGGACTTTTGCCTTGTTATTGGAATCGATGCCGAATCCCCAGGCATATCTGAGGATGATATTTCCAATGGGATTACTCATTATCCCTCCTCCCCCTGCCTCTCCCAAATTTCCTTTTGAAGCTCCATCAAATGATAGAAAGTTGGAATTCATGGAGTTTTTCTACTCTTCCAGTTTGATCTTATCCATTCTGAGCTCCCAGCTAAAGATTGGGGAGTTTGAAGGACCAATTGCTGAAGTGTTTTGGAGACCAAGATGCCTAAGCCATCTCTCTTCTTCTTTTCCTAGGGGACTCAGGTTTGAAGCCTTTATAAAGTAAGGTGCACTCTCACTGAAGAGAGCTTTTATTCTTGAAGCTACCTGGGCCGGGGTTCTCTTTTCTTCTCTGAATAGACAGTTATTCCTTTCAATCCATAACTTCCAAAGGATGAATTTTGGAATCGTTCTCCAAAGCACTAAGAGGTGACCTTGATTGGCTATTTTGAACGGACAAAGAGCCTACCAATTCGAGCACAAAAGATGGATTTCCTGTGGGAGGTTAGGGGCCAAAGCCCCTAGCGCAAGGGCTAGCTACTAGACCTCACTGGAAAAAGAGCAGACCAACAACAAGTGATTCGTCGATTCCTCTTCCTGAAGGCATAGAGGACATCTAGAGGGTCCTTCCCACCCTCTTTTCCTAAGGTTTTCTACCGAGAGAACACCCTTCTGAGCCACTGTCCAAACAAACATATCTATTTTCAGGAGGGATTTCGCTGTCCAAATTGCCTTCCATAATACAAGGTCTGGGGGAACATGGGGGGTTGAGGCGAGCTGGGAGTAACTTGCAACTGTGGTGTAAGGCCCTGCACGGAGGCCCCAGCCTATCTTGTCTTTTCTTTTTTCACATAGGGGGGTTTTCCCTTGTAATAAATTCTTTAAGTTGGTCCATTCTTCTTCCAACTCTTGGGGTAGATTTGCAATTTCCCACTTGGACCAAGAGATATTTTCATCATTTCTCCAGGACGAGATGTCCCACAGCTTGTGTAGTCTGTTGGTATGCATCCAGTCTCTGAGACGCCTTAGATCTTGCCTTATTAAGAGAGCTGGTTCACCTAGGACTGAGTCCTCCCAGATGCTGATATCTTTCCCATTTCTTGGGATCCAAGTAATTTGCATACGGAATGCCTGCAACACCTTCTGGCAAAGGCTGAAAATTGGAGAGACCTTCCCCAATTTGGTTGGATTCCCTAGACATTTTTTCCTAGATCCTCGAAAATATTTTTTCCAGAGGGATCTTTTGCTCCAATTGGATTTCGCTAAGAATATATTCCATGAGATTTTTGCCCCCAGGGCCAAGTTTTGCGTATGGAGGTCCTTGAGCTGGAGGCCCCCTTTAAGATAAGGTTTTGAAATTTTCCCCCAACTGATGATATGCAACTTCCTTCTCGTTTGCTTTCCTCCTTCGCAAAGAAAATGTCTTATCAACGCTTCTATTTTCTGTATTACAGATCTAGGTGCCAACAAGAGAGCGCTTTGATAAATTGGAATACTGGCCAGCACTGCTTTAATGAGAACTACTTTGCCTGTTATGTTCAACCAGTTAGCTCCCCAAGAGTGGATTCTATTTTTGATCCTCTCTATCATAGGATTCCAGTGTGTAGCTTTTGGATTGGCTTTGATGAGAGGGACTCCCAAATATTTAAACTCTTCCCAGATGGTGTTGCCTTCTATTCCAAGGATTTTTGAGATTTCATGCATTTCTCTKGGAGTGATGTTCCACCCATAGATTTTKCTCTTGGCCGAGATGATCATGCTTCCTRAGATGTCTGAATAGATGTCTAGCTCCTTCTTGAACTTCTTAGTTGTTGCTAGGCTAGCGCCTCCAAGAAGYAGTGTATCGTCTRSGAATTGGGCATGGTTGATGTCCTTTACCCCGTTTGTAATTCGTAGTCCGGAGAGGTTGAGATGCCTTTGCCCGTGATCAAGCTRGAGACTGAGGATAGAAGCTTGGAGAGCGTAGAGGAGAGGGGAAAGGGGGMAACCTTGAYAGAGACCTCTGGTTGCTTGGAAGAACTTAGTGGCTCGTTCGTTTACCAATGGTGCAATCCAGGGCCCGAAGATATAAGCTTTGATCCAGTTAATGAAGGAGGGGGAAAAACCAAATCTCTCCATCACTTGAAACAGAAAATTTTGCCTTACCCTGTCAAACGCATTTGCTAAGTCGAGCTTGACTATCATACCTTTGTCTTTCCATCGGAGCCTTGAGTGGAGGGCCTCTTGGACCAGGAAGATATTATCCATTATATGCCTACCTTTAATAAAACCCCCTTGATTTTCAGGAATGATAGCAGGAATAAAGTTTTTTAGTCTATTCGCTATGATTTTGGTAAGGATTTTATAGCTAGTATTGCAGAGGGAGATAGGGCGGAACCTGTCAAAGCTGGACACTCCTCTTTCCTTTGGGATTAGTGCTAAGAAGGATGAGTTTGTTCCTCCTCCAATTCTGGCGCAGGATTGGGATTTCTTGATGAGTTTGGCGAGATCTGTCTTGATGATGTTCCAGCTATTTTGATCAAATCTGGCTGTAAAGCCGTCTGGTCCTGGAGCTTTGTCCGGGTGCAGTTGA
The DNA here is from genome assembly GCA_009831015.1 of Picea engelmannii. Taxonomy (NCBI): domain Eukaryota; kingdom Viridiplantae; phylum Streptophyta; class Pinopsida; order Pinales; family Pinaceae; genus Picea; species Picea engelmannii. The sequence goes on from ML872682.1 coordinate 15,344, forward strand.
TCTAGAGCCTCTTTGATTTCTTGATGATCTATTTCCTTGGTTAACTTGATATTGATATCTTCATGAACACACTCTTGTATCAAGTCCAGAGGATAGGAAGCTGGGTCGCTTGCAGCTTGATGGGACTCTGTGTAGAGTGATTCGAAGGCTTGCACCGCTGCCTCTTTGATGCCCTCAAAATCCGTTATGATCTGATCCTAAGTGTGAATTTCAGTTACCGATTTGAACTGCTTCCGGGCCTTCGCTTGCTTATGAAAGAAATTAGTATTCTTGTCCACTGCTTCAAGCCAAAGGCACCTCGACTTTTGCTGCCAGTATCTTTCTTCCTCTCTACAAGCTTGGTGCCAAATTTTTTGCAGCTTTGCCTCTTGCTGCATGATTTCCTGTGAAGGGTCCACGCCTTCCAATTCAAGCTGATGAGCTTCTAACTGTCTTTGTGCTTCTTGGCGATCAACTATGGGACTTGAAAGGGTTTTGGCCCAGGATTTTAAAGCTTTTTTTAACCTTCTGAGCTTTTCTTCCCACACGAAGAAGGGGGAGCCTATTATTGTACCATTCCAGATTCTGGCAACCAAGGCGGAGTAGCTTTCTTCCTGGATCCACCTTGGATTGAAACGGAAGGGGATTGGGCCCAGATTGTTGTTGGTGGTTAGGCTTAGGGTAATTGGCTTGTGATCTGACTCACTGTGCGGGAGAATAGTAGACTCAAGATTAAGTCCCATAACTAGGAAGGAACTTTGGACTAGGAATCTGTCCAACCTAGCTGTGATATTCCCTGGCCCCACCCTCTTATTTGACCAGGTGTATTTCCCTTTCACTGGCTTTATATCCTCCAATTCCCAGGTAGACATTAGGTCCTCTACCCATTCCCTTGCTTGGTCTCGAACGATTGACCCTCCTTTTTTCTCATTCGCTGTGAGGGTTAGATTCAGATCCCCCTCCGAGGATGATGTTTTTCGGAACATTTTGTTGCAGAAAATCCCTTAAGGTCTCCCAACAGGATTTTTTGTCTTCAAGGAGGACAGGTACATAGAGGTCAAAGAGGCTTACCTGTCTCCCTGTTTCCAAATGAAGCAGACTGGTGAAGATCCAGTTTTTGCGCGTTTCATGCATGATTAGGTCATACTTTTTTGAGTTCCAGAGCGTGCCCAGACCTCCCGAAGCACCTCTGGCACTTTCTTCTATACCGCTACTGTTGTTCCATCTTGCTTTGGCTTTTCTGAGGAAGTCTTGTCCTTCCATCTTAGTTTCTTGAATCAACAGGATCTCGGTGTTGGAGGTTTTGATGGTGTCTTTTAGTGCCTCTTCCTTGGTCTTACTTCCAAAACCTCTGCAATTCCAAGAAACAAATTTCATTGGTTACCTGAGGGGGAGTTGTGGCCTCCTTGGAAGGCCTTGGACTTCTTCCTTGTTTGTCTGACGTTGATCAGTTGTTTGATGGTTGGTTGCGATCCATTAAGTACGTCTTTGCAAGTCTCTTTTTCTCGCTCCACTTTTTTGGTTTTCCTACTTCTTCTTGGTTTTTTTGGGGTGAGGTCGGTGCTGCTATCTTCCTCATTGTTGTTGCCTGAGGAGATCTCACCTTCCTCCATCGCTAGATCTTTTCCTGGTTCTTTGGGGTCTTGTCCTTGGTCCTTTTCCTTCTCTTGAGTTGAGATTTCCACTTGTTCCGGGTTTGTTCTTCGCTGTTCTGACTCCTCTGCAGGGCTTTGTTGCGTCGCTACTTCTGTTGCTTCATTTGTCCTTTCTAATTTGGTTTCCATACCACTGTTCCTTGTATCTCTATTGGGTTCAAGCTTCGCTTGATGTGCCTGGGCCATATTCTCCGATCTTGGGCCTTTTGTCTTTGTGTGGGATCTTTCTCTTCCCACCTATTGCCATCCATCATTTGTGTCTTTAGCCATGCTAGGTTCTTTAGGGCACTTCCTCTGAAAATGTTTGTACTCATGGCATCCCCTGCATTTGAACGAAAACTGTTCTTAGTCAAGTTTTTGGAAGTGTTGCCACTCTCTTACCTTCAGTTTGATTGCCTCTGGGAGCCCAAACTCTAGATTCACTTCCACACAGATGCGAGCACAAGAGTATTGATCTTTTGGATGCGCCTTATCTATGTAGTTTCCAAGCCCATTCCAGATTGCTTGAAGCGAGGAGTTGTTCCAACAGTGGATTGGTAGATTTGGGAGTCTGAACCACACTGGGACTTCCTTGGGGACCTCTGATTCTGGATCAAAGCTCGAGTGCCATCAGTTCAAGTAGAGACCTTGGGGACCCATGAAATAGGGCCCGTTTCTAAAGATCAGGTCTCGATCTGCTTCTGAGATGAATTTGAAGATGTAGCAGCCTCTGCCCACCGCATAACAAGTAACGCTCTTCTGTATTAACGGTCTCCAGTTCCTTTCTATACAATTATCTGTGGTTTTGGTAGATTTCAACTTGAGGGCTCTTCTTTCCCTAGGGTTCATATTTTCGGGACAAGTCCCGTGATACAAAAGATAAGTTAAATCCTTATACCAAGAGTCTAGTCCCAGGGAGGTGTATGATACTTCGCCACACCATAGTGCCATCTCGTTTTCCCATCCAAAATCTTAATTTACTTGATCTTGTGCTTCAGTTGTGAGCTTGCATAACCCTTTTCCTTTCACTAGCTTGGCCGATTTTATATCTAGATCGAAGTCCTGGACTATTGCCATCCAGTTCCCTCTTCTTTCCCCCATTTCTTGTTGGGTAGACAAGGATCAAACTGCAAGGTGTGGCACAATCACTTTAGTATTATTCTTGAGGATCTAAGATCTAAAACGATTTACTGCCTTATACATCGCGTAAGCCTATTTTTCTATAGTAGGGTGGTTAAGCTCAGCTCCTTGAAGATTAGTGCTCATAAATGACACTGGGGCTTCATTGTTGTCATCATTCTTCTGAGTCAAAACCGCAACTAGCGATTGGTCAGAGGTGAAAGTATAGAGGAAAAAGTCTCTATTGAAATCGAGACTTCGCAACACCGGGGCTCGGGATATGGCAGTTTTGATATTACCGAAGGCATATTTTCACTCATCATCCCACTTAAATTTGGCATTCTTGCGGATCATCTTTTGTAAGGGTTTGATGATTTCGGCGAAGTCAGGAGTGAATTTCCTCACAAAGTTGATTTTCCCTAAAAAGGACTACATAGCTTTCTTGTTATGGGGTAGCGGGAGTTGAGCTATGGCCTTAATCCTTTCGGGGTCTATGTGAATTGATGTAGGTTAGGGCCTTTCCTACCTATATTTCTTCAAGATTTGGTCAAGTGGAATCTTTTGAAGCTTGATTCAACAACCCTAATTGACAACCTTTAATAGCACATAAGAATGAGCAAGGGATGGAATTGGCCAATAATTATAGAGGCATCATCGTCTATAGGTAAGTTGGCGTGAAATCTAGGAACCATTAATCCAAAGAAAGTAGTTATTATGTTATCTCAAATAGATATAAAGCATCTATGAAACACTGAAATCAAAATATGTAGTAGGAGGTCATTTTACTAACACTTCAGAGTTGAGAATAATAGTTTAGATATTGAGACAAGTCTACTTGCTAACGCTTGGAACAAAGCTTCTAGGTTCCTCACTAATGCTCAACTATAAACTAAGCTTGTTGACACTGAATCATGTCATGACCCTAAATCAACATCTTTACTCTTTTATTCTGATTACCATTGCAAATATTTAATTTTGCAACATGTCAATAACTTTTACCTAGAAGATAGAGAGGAAACTAGGACATCAAACCTTTGATTTTGCAAAATGCCAATAACTTTTACCCCCAAAAAAAATAGAGAGGAAACTAGGCGATATTATCTCCTAGAGGGAGCCTCCTCCTTGACATTGTGATGCCTAATCTCAACAAAATGCAGTTCCAACATCTTTACTCTTCTATTCTAATTACCTTTGCCTATCAACATGCCAATCGCTTTTACCCAAAAAAAAAATAGAGAGGAAACTAGGCGATATTATCTCCTAGAGGGAGCCTCCTCCTTGACATATCGATGCCTAATCTCAACAAAATGTAGTTCCCTTCAAAATTAATTTGCACTTTTGTACATATTTGCAAACTTTGAATGTACCTTTCTCTTTTTCTCTCATGCCTCCTTATATACTATAGCTTGTAAAGACACCTTGGACCACGCT
>ML872687.1:0-19505 GCA_009831015.1 Picea engelmannii
ACATGTTGCTGAACCCCTGGAAGGGGAGGTGAAGCAACCGATGGACTGTAGGATAGTGAAGGTGTATACTTCTGGGGTGGGACATGCATGTGGGAAATGAGAGTCTATGAGCTGTGGTCGTAAGTGGCTCCTTGGAGGAAATCCTTCCTATTGTACTGTACAACTTCCTAGTTTCCATGCCTAGCCTAGGAATCCCTTACACAGTGGAGTTTAGTCCCAACTCAGGGGTGACCCACTACTGAGAGTGATAAGCAACGTGGTGTAAGGCTGGGAGGTTCGTGGAATGTCTGCACGTAGTTGGTGTACTCTAATTAAGAGATAAGTATATTTTCTGTGCTTAATGGCTAATTGATGTATTTAATTGCATGTTTGTATTTCTTGTAATAATATCAAGTGTTTCGCTGCATGTATGTTTGCATATTATTTCTTGTATTTCCTGTTAAGTTTATATGTGAATATTTTTGCAAAATAGCTCTGTCTGAGGTAGCGTTGCCCAAAATGTTGGTGGATGAGGACGTTGTAAATTGGTATCAAAGAAAAAATATGTTTACTCCGTGACGTTGCCCGACCTATTGGTGGTTGGGGACATTACAAATTGGTATCAGAGAGTTATCTTGAGTAGCATGGCCCGAACTGGGTGGCTAGGGATGTTACAATTGATGTGGTGTACATGTCAACTCCGAGCGCTTGGCCTATCCATCCAAGTGTTGAAACTTGTCTATTGTGCATTGGCTAGGGGATGTCATCCTTGTCAACATGACATCACATTTCCTTTTTGGCCTCACCTAGGTGAGACACACAATGATCTACGACTATGGTTACTTTGGGGTGGATCCCCGATCTATGACCCTAAGTACTCCTTGAAGTCTTCTCCATCAGAGTGTTCCCCACTAAGGAAACCCAAGGCTACTTCGACCTCCCTTCTCAGAGGATACTCACTTTCAAGAGATATAATGTTCCAGATCACCTTTCAGAGTCTTCCCTATTGGAATCCCTTTGCAACCCGCACTCAAACATCTCGAAGGAAACACTCTCTGATCAATACTAGATATTTACCTACCTTCAAATCCAATAGTCAATAATTACAGGTGACCAACCAAAATATTGAACCCCACCGGGGCTTATCCTCAACCATTATGACAAATCCTGTACTGTGTCGTCCTAGAGTCATCGTGCCTACAATGCTCACATATTTGGTCACGTTCCATGCTTGCAAATCACCATTTTATGTGACATGTGGCATCATGAATCATGTTGATTGATGTCTCAAATACCCAATTAAGCTTGACATCCACATGACACGTGAATCCACTCATAGTCTGATGCATGGAATGACGTGCTCTTACATGTCATTACCTGATGCAAGGGATTACCCAACCAGGTACAAGCACCTGTCCTCTTTTGGACATGTTGGTGCCCCATGTCAGCATGACATGTCCTGTTGAGGTCACTTCCCCTCTTAGTTTCACTTGAGAAAGACCCATTACGATCTACGATGGAGAATGATTTCATCGGTTCACCAATCTATGACCCTCATTGTTCCTCAGATCCTTCCCCATTGGAGTTCCTCCACTTCGAGAATCCGAGGATACTTTGATCATTACTCTTTGATGATGATCACCACAAGGGGATCTAACAGTCTAGAATCCATCACAACCACCCTCCAATATATCAACGATCCTTGTTGATTTGGAGTACATATTCTACAGGCATCATGGCCTACATATTCTCTAGGATAATAGTCTGATTTAGGACTTGGACAATTTTCGAGGATTATTCGAAGGTCTTCTAAGGCTTTCTAGGTCATCAAGAGATCTCACTTTTCTTCAAAACAACTGCTAAGGAATTGCCTCTTCACTACTTAAGTGGTGATTCACGTCCTGCAAACTATCCATACCAGGACAGGGGGTTCCACAAAAGAATTAAGGTTCTCTAAACCATATAGAGGCCTCTCTTAGGGATTGAGACATTCCAATGCCTATCTCAAGGCACCCTGCCCATTCCTTCTAGAAATTATTGTTCATTCTTAGTTTATAATCCTATTTTTCTTTTCCCAGACGTCACACTACAACAATATCGTACTACGCATACACAGTAGGCACAAACGTACATATGTATTCCAATATTAAATTCATAGGAGGTAACCATTTGTATAGTTCCTTAATCATTCAAGGTAAAATGTAGTATTATCCTTCTCATATATGCAATGCACATGCAGTTCCATACATATACATTTCATATATACATCTCAACTCAATACACATAGTATAGAGATACTTATCTGTTACAATTGGTGACCATCCAACTGATTGTGGGTGTTCTCCTTTCCACCCAACCATAGGGTTAAAAGTAGAAGATATTTGTAGTATTTTTACCCCTATTCCAAGCCATGATACCGCCAGGGTATTCATTCAGGTTCTCAGGAAAATTTGGTAAGTGAAGACCACTCTCCTTCTCCTCACTACTAGTAAAGGATTCCTCGTACCCTTTGTTGGTTTTGGAGACTGATCATCTTCTTGATTTATATGCAAGTATGCCTAGCCCCCTTTTGTCGGGGGTATGGGGGGCATGGGGGCCAGAGGGCCCCCATCCGGGAGTTTGGGGGCAAATTCCCCCGAGGAAACGTTTTTGGGAAAATTTCCTTGTAAAATATTGTAATTTCATATTCAATTTGGACCATTCATTATAAGGTCACAGATCTAACGATAGAATTTATGTTAGGGTTTTTTTTCCCTATAAGGCAAACCTCTTTTCTTGAGGGAATTGTATTGTGGTTGTGTATGTGAGTGAATATTTTATTTTGAGAGAGGAGACTGTTAGAGAAAGAAGAGGAAGTTACAATGGGCGTGATGTAGGTTGTATCCCTTCATTTTGCTAGATAATAAAAAGGAAGAACCTAGAAATTTCTTTGGTGGATGTAGCCCACACTGGGTGAACCACATATATATATGTCTCTATTATATTGTGTATATTTTGTGTTTTATTTCAACATTTGTTTTATTTTGTTTCTCCATGATCCTATTTTTTCTAACAACTGGTATCAGAGCCAAAGATAACTCGTAGAAAAAAAGGGTTCCTGGTTCGAGTGGGAGCAATGGTGGAAGATGGAAAGTTTGATATCGAGAAATTTAACGACAAAAAATACCAATGATGGAAGATGCAAATGGAAGCTTATTTATATCAGAAGGATATTTGCCTACCAATGGGAGGAATAACAAAGAAATCGACGACCATGAAGGAAGAAGAATGGGGGTTCTTGCGAGAAAGGCACTAGGAACAATATGACTATGTCTGGCAGTGTCGGTGGCTTTCAATATTTTGAAAGAAAAGACAATGAAGGATCTAATGAGTGCAATGGATAAACTATATGAAAAAACCTCGACTTCCAACAAGGTATTTCTATTGAAGTTATTATTTAATATGAAGATGTCAGAAGGTGGGTCTGTTAGATCATTTAAATGAATTTAACACGGTTATAAATCAGCTAAGATCTGTAAAAGTGGACTTTGATGATGAGGTTAGGGATCTTCTAATCTTGTTCTCATTGCCAAAAAGATGTAACGACTTGGTCATGGTTGTAAGTAACTCAGTCTCTGGTTCAAACACTATGAAATTTGATGAGGTTGCTGGGGGTTTTCCTTAGCGAGGAAATGCGACGAAAAATCACATGTGATACATCAGGTAATGCATTGACCATGGAGAACAGGGGAAGACAAAAGGAAAGAGGAAAGAGTCCACAGAATTGCGAGAATTATAGGAAGGGAAAATCCAAATCCAAACTAGGAAAGATTGATTGTTGGAATTACGAGAAGAAAGGACATTTGAAGAAAGACTACAGAGCTCCAAAGAAACAAAGAGATGGACAATAGGAGAAAAATCAGGAAGCAAATGTAGCAGGTGATGTGCTACAAGATGATTTGATTCTTTGTTTAGATAAGATTACTGATTTTTGGGTAGTAGATTTAGGGGCTTCATTTCATGCCACACGCCATAGGAAACATTTTCAAGATTATGTTCAAGGTGATTTTGGACAGGTTCATTTGGGTGATGACGCACCATGTAAAATTGGTCGAATTGGTAAGGTACAAATAAAGAAAAATAATGGAAACCAATGGTTGCTAAAACATGTAAGGCATGTTCCAGAGCTAATAAAAATTCTAATTTCAACATGGCGGTTGGAAAGTGAAGGCTCTATATCTACATTTACAGATAAGGCATGGAAGGTCACTAAAATATCACTGGTGATAGAAAAATGAGAGAAGGTAGGTACATTGTATTCGTGTACTGGTAATACTGACTCTTTTATCTCTTTAGCTTCTACAGGAGTGGATACGACACTATGGCATCATAGGATTGGACACATGAGTGAGAAGGGGATGCAGATACTTCACAAAAGGAATTTGTTGCTAGATCTTAAACAAATTGATTTGTATTTCTGTGAGAACCGTGTTTATGGAAAACAGAAGAGAATCAAATTTCTTAGAGTCGGAAAGGAAAACAAGAGTGAAAAGTAGGATCTTGTGCATACAGATGTATGGGGACCATCTAATGTATCATCTCTTGGTGGCTCTCGTTATTATGTTACTTTTATTGATAATGAAACTAGAAAAACTTGGGTTTATTACATTCAAAAAAAATCTGATGTTTTTGACACTTTTAAGTAATGGAAATCTTTGGTTGAGAATGAAATAGGAAAAAAGTTGAAGTGTCTCAGATCATACAATGGAGGTGAATATTACATCAAGGAGTTTGATGATTAATGTTCATGCCATGGGATTTGTACAGATAAGATAGTTCCAGGAACACCACAAGAAAGGTGTGTCATAAAGGATGAATATGACAATCATGGAGAGTGAAAGGAGTATGAGATTGCATGTTGGGTTTCCCTTACAGTTCTGGGCAGATGTTGTAGATATTTTTGTTTACTTAATAAATAGAGGACCTTCCAGCTCTTTGGATGGTGGCATTTCAGAGGAGGAATGGACACCTAAAAAGATAAACTACTCATTTCTTAATACTTTTAGTTGTGAAGCATTTGTCCATATTGATAAAGAAAATAGAACAAAGCTTGAGGAAAAATCCAAGAAGTGTACCTTTATTGGATACAGTATTAATGATTTTGGTTATCGCTTATGGGATTATGAAAATCACAAAATCATTAGGATTAGAGATGTCATATTCAATGAGAATGTCATGTATAAGGATCAGTTGCAGGGAAAGAAACAAGAAAAGGAAAACACAAAATACACAGTGCTTGATGAGATCACTGAAAATGAAATTACAAAGGTACAAGAAAATAAAAATGTACAACAACATGATCAACATGTACCTCAAACTCTTGCAAGTGTTGTTATAAGATCTACTAGTTTAAGTAGACCCCCTGAACGATACTCTCCTTCATTGTATTATTTATTGTTGACTAATTCTGGTGAACTAGAAACTTATGAAGAGGCAATGTAGGTAGACACTAAAAAGAAGTGGGAGAAAGACATGAAAGAGGAAATGGATTCGTTGGCAAATAAACAGAATTGGGACTTAGTTCATTTTCCCGTAGGAAAAAGAGAATTGCAAAATAAATAGGTTTACAGGTTGAAGGAAGAAGATGGAGGAAAAAAGTGGTACAATCCTAGACTTGTTGTAAATGTGTTTGCATAGAAGAAAGGTATAGATTTTGATGAAACACTTTCTCCTGTTGTTAAAATGACTTCAATTAGGAATATTTTAAGTCTTATTGTAGTAGAAGATTCACATATTAAACAATTATATGTAAAAACAACTTTTCTTCTTGGGGATTTGGAGGAAGAGATTTATATGCAACAACCACATGGGTATGAGGTCAAAGGGAAGGAAAATTTGGTATGCAGGTTGAAGAAGAGATTGTATGGCCTAAAGAAAGCTCCAAGGAAGTGATATTTGAAGTTTGACAAGTTTATGATAGAATACGGTTATATTAGATGCCATATGATCAATGTGTTTATTTTAGAAAGATAGAAAATGGAAGCTATATTATCTTTCTATTGCATGTAGATGACATGCTTGTTGCAGGGTCTAACATGCAAGATATAAATTTGATCAAAAGGAAATTAGATAATTCATTTGCGATGAAGGATTTGGGTGCTCCAATGAAAATCCTTGGTATGAGAATAACAAGAGACAATAAAAATTGCAAAGTGACATTGTCTCAGGGTGAGTACATAAATAAGGTGTTAGAGAGGTTTAGAATGCATAATGAAAAACTAGTTTGTACACATTTGGCCAGCCATTTCAAATTAACCAAGGAAATGTGTCCCAAGACACATGAATAGATAGAATACATGTCGAGGGTCCCTTATTCATCAACAATTGGTAGCTTGATGTATGTGATGGTTTGCACAAGACCATACATTGCACATGCAGTGGGAGTTGTGATCAGGTATATGAACAATCCAGGTAAATAACATTGGGAGGAAGTAAAGTGGATTCTCAGGTATTTAAGAGGTACTTCTACTCATGCATTATGTTTTGGAGGTTCATACATTTTTCTAAAGGGATATGTTGATTCATATATGGCAAGTGATAAAGATAGTAGGAAGAGCACCACATGGTATGTTTTTACTGTAGGTGGAAAAACAATAAGTTGAATTTCAAAACTGCAAAAGGTTGTTGCACTCTCAACAACAGAAGAAGAGTATGTTATTGTTACAAAGGCTAGTAAAGAGATGATTTGGTTACATGGGTTTATGGAATTCAACTATAGCAGGTTGTACTGTGATAGTGAAAGTGCATTCATCTTGCAAATAACTCAACCTTCCATTATAAGAGTAAGCATATATAACTAAGGTACTATTTCATACGATCTGTCTTGGAAGATGTACATTTGAAGGAAGATGGACATTTGAAGTTGGAAAAGATACATACTAGCCATAATCTTGTAGACATGTTGAAAAAGGTAGTAACCAGGGAGAAACTGAGTTCTTTCTTAGTTTCAGCTGGTCTTCAAGCATGAAGTTGAAGATGATAAATTTTCCAGGTCCAAGGTGGATCATAGTCCAACAAGTACACCAATAATAGAGTTGTTGTGATCAATATCCAAGTGGGATATTGTTGGTTGTGGAGCCTAATTATCTTCCTAATTTGTATGTAGTTATTCCTATCTCCCTTCTGTCAAGGGTTCATGGGGCATAAGGCCCAGTGAGCCCCCATCTGAGGGTTTGGGGGCAGAGCCCTCTGAGAAATTTTTTTTCGGGAAAATTTCCTTGTAAAATATTGTAATTTCATAGTCAATATGGACCGTTCATTATAAGGTTGCAAATCTAATGGTAGAAGTTACGTTAGGGGGTTTTTCCCTAGAAGGAGACCTTCTTTTCTTGAGGGAATTGTATTTTGGTTGTCTTTGTGAGTGAATATTGTATTCTTAGAGAAGAGACTGTGAGAGAAAGAAGAGGAATTTATAGTGGGCATGTTGTAGGTTGTATTCCTTCATTTTGTTGCATAATGAAAAGGAAGGACCTGGAAATTTCTCTGGTGGATGTAGCCCATAGTGGGAGAACCACATATATTTGTGTCTCTATTGCATTGTGTACTTTTTTGTTTTATTTCCACATTTTTTTTGTTTTGTTTCTCCGCAACCCTATTTTTTCTAACACCCTCCTAGGTTAGGATTCTTCTAGGTTTATCAGATACCCTTGCAACATCAAGATCATAGCCTCTTAACTTAGGTTGGGTTCCTTGGACTCTTGAACTAGTATTTATACCCATTTTTACTTGGAGACTCACATCTCTCTCCTTCTCTAGCCATACATGGTCTCTCTCTCTCTCTCTCATTTCTGCACGTAATCACCTGATGTCATCACTTGCACGTACTCTTAGAAACTTTTCAATCTAATCCTCCTTCCTTCTGTCAAAAGGAAATAGTGAGGGTCAAAATGGGGATTGAAAAATGGGTACTTTGTTGTACCTTGGGATTACAACTTCTGTTGTCCTAACCACCCCCCCATACTTCCATTCATTGAGGGTGGTTGTTTGTTCAATTGACGATTTTCCCTCATTAACTAATTTTTCTTGGGACCAGGAAAATAACTTATTATTTCCATATTTAGTGTTTCAGCAAGGAGGATTGGGTCATATTGTCATGATGAACTCCATCTCTATATTTCTTCACTCATTCCTTTAGTGGTATCATGGCCAATAATTTTAAGCCTTCACCCCACAGTCAGTTGTTATCATTCTCCACTAATCAATAATACATTTACAATAATTGAATTCCATTGCATATCAATCTTTAATTACAAGTAGTTATCTATAATCAAGGGTTTATAAAGTTGGTATTACAATACCATCCCCCTTCAAAAGGAACATCGTCCTCAATGTTCTTCTCAGCAACACCTGCCATGCCTTTATCTTTTGGCTGCTTCAACAACGTCCTCCTTTTCTTGGTCTAGTCCTAACTCAGACTCTGACACTTCAGAACATGCCTACAAAAAATATCAAACAACATGCATATTAATTCAAAATTTGATGCATATTGATTTACTTGATGTCTAGAATTAAAGATAAATACACATTCTCAACAAAATACTTATCTATGTAATTCATGGATTTGTATCCTGTTGGCAGCCAATTCACATTTTTTATGATCCTATAAGCTGCCCACACCTATGTTTTGCAAACATCATTCTTTTCGTCGCAATTTTCTAATAAACAACATTTTCATTCTTGCGACATTTACACACTTATTTTCGTTTTGTTTTCACGACTGTAAGCGTGAAAACTTCATCTTTCGAAGTCGTATTTCGATCATTATCTGAACTGTCATTATCTCTTTTTCGATATGCCTATTGCGATTATCTTTTATTTATCACTATACAACCGACAAGATCCTTTGATCGGTACTTATACTTCGATTGATTGTGTAACTTGGTCTTATTGAGTTTGTAAGGCATTGACGATTTGGATTTGCACTTTATACAACTTGCCTGACCATTGATTCTATGAAAATGCATAGGGGTTACAATTAAATTTTATATAAATATCTTTTGATGTAATCCTTATGTTAATGTTTTCATAACTTTTGGCTTGTCGACTATATGAGTACCGTTTGGCACCTTGGTTAAACTTTTGATTATATGAGATGATACATTGGCGCATTTTGGTTTTGATTTATATGTCGAATGTTTAAACACTATGGAATAACGTTTGTGCACATTGGTATATACACATTTGACTTCATTATTTGGGCACATGACTTGATGGTTGAACTACTATTATGGATTGAGCAACTATGTAAATCGGCGGTTGTACTTGGGTAATGAATATTTTGCATGGCAGACTCCACCACCTTCACATGCTTGCATTTATGCTTATCCCTTTTGCTCGTTCATTTCTGTTAGCTCGGGAAGCTATGCTCCTGTGTGTGTTGGTGATACAAACCCTCGGCTTACCATGTGCTCGGATCCATGGCACCAGTTGTGCAGATCGAGCCAAACGACAACCAAGCCCTGTTAATGTTTGACAATGCCCGTCAAGATTTGGAGAACAATGGGTGGCTTACCTTTGTGAAACGATTTGAGGGTTTTAACCTCTGTGTAGCACGACAGTTTTCCATGACCTTCGATGGCTGTAGAGCCAAGGTGGGCGACATACAATTGGAAATTGATGAGAAATTTATCAGTCTTGCCACTGGGTTACCCGCCACTGGACAACGTTGGTTCAAGAATTGCAAGGTCGAGGAGGTCCCATGGACACTGCTGTTCCTCTCGCGCAAAGTCACCTCTTGTGACAGAGGTATGCCCATCTTTGCACTTAAACCGTGATGGCACGATACTTTGATGGTAATCAAACAGTTCGTGACCTGTGAAGGTCGATACGAACTTGTGTTTCTCCACCACCTGCATTTGCTTATGGTTTTTATGGGATACTCTATGAATATGCCCTTTTAGTTTCATCGTAGCCTGTTTAAAATGTCGAAAAAGTTCAAAAAGCACCAGGCTGACAGTAGCCTGTTTCACTATGGGCTTATTAAGCTTATCGTTGTTTATCATTTGAGTTTGCACGGGGATAGCTGGAGCATTTTCATTTCTCGAAATGGTTTCAAGGACCCGAACCCGGTCCAGGTCGACAAGCCTATGATTATTGAAACCAAACCCGAAACACCAGTTCCCTTCCATGCCCTACTGCCTAAACCCTCGACCGACCCTCCTATCGACTTACCCGACGCTGTAACTAAGAATTCCGAGGCTATTAAAAAGACCGTGAGCAAAAATCCCAAGGCAAACCCTACTGCTAATGCTAAGGGTAAAAAGAACGCTCGTTTGATCTCTAGGATGACCAGGAACAAGGAAAAACCCCCTGCTGAGTCAAACCCTATCGTCCTAAGTGAGGACTCCGATTCGGAAGTGGAACGTTTTTTAGCTAGCAAGTACCCCTACTCGCAGGGTTTTTGTCCCGAGCCCCCTTACGATTTCGTATCTAACCTCCCCCCCTGCCTAAAGAACGACCCTGACTACCCGGGTATTAAATTGCCTCGTGAAACCCTCGGCCATTCAACCAAACCCTCGCATGCTCTTTCTAAACCCCCACAGTCACCCTGTGACCAATGCAATTCCTAGTTAGAAAGATACTACATTGATGTCCCCATACTCCAGTCGAAGATTCAATCACTGGAAGATCAAATTGTAGTGCTAACCAGTCAAAAAGCCAAGCTCCAAGCAACAGATAAAAAACAAAAGACAACCGGCTCTATCCTGTTCAAAAACATGGAATCAGCCACGACCGTTGTCAATTCTAAATTGTCATAATCAAGCAGCCTCGTCGCTATACAGGTATGGTTTTGACATCATTTTTGTTTTGTAAATAATCTAGGTTGATATAATGATTTGAATTCAATTTTTAAATAGCTCTGTTTACATCTTGAATGACTCTGTTATACTGCGTGCATTCTATATATAGCTTTGCTTTGAATAAAAAGAAATTTCGATTCGATATATGATCTGATCATTCCTAGTATAGCAATCGATAGATTTTGATTGGATTTGAGTGGTATTCGTTTGGATTTGATTGATTGGTTTGATTTATTGAGTTAACGAAATTAATAGTTTGTCTTCGGCTGGATTGGTTTGTATCCAACTTGAAAAGGAAGTTTTTCATACTCAGTTTAGAACATGATCATGTTCGGATTTGATTTTGTTATGATCCATATGTTGTGGTTGGTAAACGATTTTATTGAGTTTGGTTGTTACGATATGCTCTGTCTTACAATTTTCAAAGTTGAAATATTGCTCCGTTCGATTTTGATTTGGGAAACGAACTACTCTGTTTTTATAAAAACAATATGTTCATTTAAGTCTGTGCAGGTTTGCCCGAATCATGGAATGGATTCGATTCGTGACAACTATGCTAAACCCCTGCCAATTGATTCGTTTGATTGGAACGATTTCGTTTTAATCAAAGTCGATCAATCCTGTTTGCCCAATTTGCCATAACAAATTATGAATTCTATTGCCAATCATTCGAGCCTGTTATGATTTTATTTGAATTAATTTTCACGCCGGTTTGAATTGATCTATTCGTGGCATGAACCGTTTGCTGTGTAAACACAGGCATAACGATTGGAATGATCTTGTCGAATTCATATTTCCTGTTGACAAGGCAGCGTAATAGTTGCTTTCCATTTGTTTTGATTATAATCATTTCAATTGATATCAAAACGATTTCACAACTATTGGATTCGATTGGTTATGAAACGAATTGATTGACTGTGTTATTTTTACCAAATCTGGTTATGATTCGTTTGAATGTAATCGATCTTGCTTACCCCAGTTTGCAAAAACGAATGATCAGATATCTCGTACACACTCTGTTACACCTTGTTACGTTTTCGTTTGCTATGTCGTCACAACCATAACGAATTGTAAACGATCATGTTCGATTCGATCATATCTCCTAGTGGTAAAACGACATAACAAATGCATAAGATTTGTTTTGTATTGATTGCATTGGATGTCAAACGAGTTCTTAACTGTTCGATTATGGTTATGTTGACCCGATCTTGTGGTAACAAAAACAAAACAGAGTATGCCTATCTCTGTAGTCATTTAATTGATTTGGATCCTGTTTGAGTTCATAATGGAATAACGATTTCAATTTATGATTCGTTCTCAAATAATTATTGGATGTCAATTAAATGGAATTTTTTAAAAGATTTTCGATTAATTTCAATGCTGATTCTGTATCTTTATTTAGACTAGCTANAGAATCAGATGATTCTGTAGCTAGTCTATAGAATTAGTTTTTCTATTATTTTATTAATAAAAGATCCTTCTAATTTGTTCATTTTTGTCCTTTTCAGGTGAATTCGAATTGCATGGGATTTGATGGACAGACTAGAGGATATTTGGATGTTTTAGTTTCATTTTAGTTTCTTAGTTTAGACAACTTTGGGAGATCTTCCTAGATTTCATGTAAACAGTTTTATAACTTCCACAGGGAGGTTTTACCCTGTGGAAAACCTTTAAATACTTCTTATTTTTTGTAATAAGGATCATCCTCATTCGTGGGAGAACAAGGATATGGATATCTAATAGAGACTGAGACAGAAATTGATGTTCTGCTATAGCTTTAGCTTTCATAATATCAATCTTTTGTTTCATGTTTATGTTTATCAAGTTGCATTTGATTAATGAATACTTTAGCTATCTTAGTCTTTTGCAAAGTGATATGATTTAATTAATATGATCCATATCTGATTTCTTCCAGTATTTAAAAATGTAGAAATTACTTGATCCAGTCTATGAATGACAGATTTCTCTTCTTCATCAATTGGATTATTCTGTATAAGTCTTTGCACAACAGGTTTCCGTAATTGTAGAGATTTATAAATCATATAATTGTTATGATTTTTATGTCTTGTTTGTCCTGTAAACCAACTTAAAGAGCATTGCAACATATCGTTTATGAGAAGCTTCTGGATCATTCGGTGTGAGTTTCCTTCCTCCGATCTGCTAGAACAATCATCATACATAGGGAAAATCTGGAGCGTATCTCCAGGTTAGTTTGTGATTATTTTCTTTAATTTGTTTAGCATAATTCAAGTAGTTTAGTTAGTAATATTTGTAGTTTAGATTAGTGATTTAGTTTAGTTATTTTTCTGTTCTATTTCTATTCATGAAAATTTTAAAATCAACAAAAATATATTTTACTGTCTTAGGGCAGAATGCAAACGAGTTTTTCAGGTTTTATTTAAATCTGTAAATTGTCGATATTGTATATTTTGTGAATAAGTTATATTGCAGTTAGAGTTAGTATAGTAGTAATTAGTAGATTGTGTTTATAGAATAGTTAGATTAGTTTAGTTTGTTTTGATAATTAGTTTTAGTTAGTTTGTTTAGTAATTAGTTTTAATTAGATTAGTTTATTAGTTAGTTTTATTTATTGTTAGTTAGTTTAGTTTGTTTTAGTTTTAGTTAGATTAGTTAGTATAGATTAGTTTTCTTTTGTTCTATTAGGACCTTAGATCGGCTAACGGAGCCGCTAAACTTGTCAGGGTGGTTCATCCCAAACGACTTGGGTTATTAGACAACCCCGGATCGGTTCCACTCTCTCAGTTGACGGACGATCGATTTTTCCCGTCAACAAATGGCGCTAGAAGGAGGGCCTGAACTTAATTAATGGCACGAGGTGGTCGCAAGACTCCTCCACCCCCTAATCACTCACCTATAGTGACTAGAAGCTGTTCACACGATAATATCCCTCTTCAAACAACAACTACTTCAACCGACGATCCGCAGATCACAGTCAAGCCAACAACCCCTAATCCTACAGGTGGTGACATACAAGAGATTGTCCACCAATCTCATATTAAAACACATAGTTCCTTAGCTCGTCTTAGGCAACCAAACTGTCCATGGGGTCAACCTTTAGATTTATCTGATATCAGAGAACAATTAGGTGACACTAACCTCACTGTGAATCCCACGGATCCAATCTTAAATCCTGCTGTAGGAGGATCTGGGATACCTCCTTCACCACCCCCATCATCTTCGTATTCTTCTGGAGAAGACTCATCAGACAAAGGCAATTCACCTTCTCATCCTTCCACACCTACTTCCCCAATGGAAAATCAGAACAACCCTGCTAGACCTTGGCTTGATCAGGACGTTGTAGCTGTACCTAGAGCTCAGCACCCTTTACCTAAGCATCCGGAGAAATGGCTTCCCAAGTTTGATCCCGACTCAAAACAGATTGCTGAAGATCACATAATTTTTTTTATGTTAGCCATAAGACTCCGTAATTTCGAACATGAAGACGTTGTCTGTAGGTTTTTCTATTATACTTTTGAGGGTAATGCATCCACATGGTACTTTTCCCAACAACCCCATACCATCGTGTCTTGGGAAAAGTTTGAGTCATGCTTTTTGGAAAAGTTCGGAGACGGTAAGCCTCCAGAAGTCTTGGTCATGGATATTTCTAGCTTAAGAATGAACCCGAAAGAAAAAGTTAGAGAATTTAATCAAAGATTCCTAACACTTAAAAACCGAATCCCTGCAGATTCTATGCCTGCTGAAAGTCTTATAATAGCTTACTACACTAAAGCTTTACATCAAAGTATAACTATTTAGGTTAAACGATCTAAGAAAGCCACGTTGTTAGAGGCCTTCTAAGAGGCCAACCAGATTGAAAAAGACATACTTAGTCTTAAAGACTCTTCTAGAAACGAAACAGAGACTAGTTCTTCTTCCAAAAAGAAGATTGAAATTCTCCCCAGATCTACTCAAAGTAAAACACAACCTGAAAACTCTGATTTGGAAAACTTAATTAAAGTTGTTCAAAAACTGTCGAATCAAGTTATAGACTTAAAAAGGTCGACTGAAGAAGCTTCCTCGAGTAAAGGACCCTACAAACCCCCTTTTCGAAATCCTTTTCCTACCAACCGACCTAATCCAACCCCCGAAGGCTTAAATCTAGAAAGTTTGCAATGTGCCCTTCAAACAATTTTAGAAGCCCAAGATAACTTGATGGCTCCTGAGATTCCCGAGGAGGAAGTTGAACAAGAGACAGTCCAAGAAGAAGAGTCTTCTCCAAACATTTTTGGACACTTCTCGGATAGCATCTTCCAAGCTAATTTCAAGACAGTTCACCCTTATAATACTAGGAGTAAGACAACAAACAATTCTTCTACCGAAAACACTACAACTTCACCTCCAAAGCAGTCCAAGTCAGCTGAGACTAAACAAAGCAATGTGAACCCCAACTTAGATTATGATGTTGTTGAAGATCTTAAAAAGTTAAGGGCTAACATTTCTATTTATGAGTTATTGAAGTTTCCATTTTTGTTACAAAAAATGTTACAAAATATTTCTGAGAATGACAAAAATGGTAATTCTAACGGTAACAAGGTTGTGCAAAACAAAGTTCCGCAGAAGACTTCCACTAAAAATAATCCTGATCCTCAAGACAAAGGAAGCCTTCCTGTAGTCCCTATAAATAATGTAAATAATGTAGATAAAGTAGCTTTAGAAACTGCGAGTAAAAAGCCTCAAGCTACTACTCTTAGTACTCGCAAAAATGTACCTCCTTTCTTGTTAACTTTCGAAATTTTCAACAGAAACGTATATAATTGTATGGTGGACTCAAGAGTGTCATCTAATGTGATTCCTTGGTCTATCTTCCAAAAGATTAACGCTGAAGTGGAACCATCTACTTTAAAAATCATACAACTTGATCGGACAAATGTCAAAGTTATAGGCGAACTAAAAAATGTATTGATTAGATTATCGTCTAACCCTAAGGTTCATTAGGTTATTCCAGAAGTGTATGGTCTGTTTTTAAGCAGGGACTGGTCAGAGCAGCTACATGGTTACTTCGCAACAGACTGGTCTCACCCGTGGCTTCCAGAAAATGGTAAGCCTAACAAGATCAGGGTGAATCGTGAGCGCTACCTTAAGTTCACGGTCACAGATTTGAACGATCCTAATGAACCATATACACCCTCTGCTGATACACCTGAAGTACAAGGGATGGACACCTTCTTCAGCAATTTCATGGCCGAGGCTTCACCTATCATCAATCCAGAACAACAGTCCGAGATTGTAGCATATATGCAACCAACAACTCCTATACAACAATCCCATGTGCCCGATGGAAACCAAATTTGGTCTCTGTATTTCGACGGTTCAAAGTCTAAAGAAGGAGCTGGTGCAGGCTGCTTCATTATCGATCCGGAAGGTAACAAGACATTAATGGCTTGTAGACTAGAGTTTGAATGCACTAATAATACTGCAGAATATGAGGCTTTACTGCAAGGTCTCAGAAAAGCTCTGGATATGAACATTCAAAACCTGGTTGTATTTGGCGACTCCGAAATAGTGGTTAGACAGGTAAGAGATTCTATCCATTGTTTATCCCCGCATCTCAAGAGCTACCTGTCTGAGGTATGGAGTTTAATGAATAAATTTTCTGCTTTCAATATAAATTCCATTCCTAGATTAAATAATGCTGAAGTAGATCTATTAGCTATTGTAGCCTCTAAACTTCTTCCTGCAGAAGGCTTGTCCCCAGACGCATTCTCCGTTGAGCTATTGTTTTGACCATCTGTTCCTGACAATATTACGAACTGGAGAGTATTTGACGAAGATTAGCAGATCATTAACTTTCTGCACATGGAAGAAACTTTTCAAGGCGCGGTGCTAGATGAACGCACACACGATGACAATTTGAACGACTTTACGGTAATACCTGATCCGAAATATCTTGAAGCACTATCAGACATGGTAAATTCCATACCCAAATCTATAGTTAGATTAGAGAAGTTTTATGATTTTGAAGATAAATTTAAAAATACGGTCAATTGTAAAACCAATAGTTCGTCGTTGTCTTATGAAAAGGTGAACTTAGGAACTAGTGAAAATCCTCAGTACATTAACCTAGGCTTGGGATGTTCTAGACAAGAAAAAGCTGCTTTTGTTAAATTATATAAAGAATTTAAGGATGTCTTTGCATGGACGTACGATGATCTTAAAACTTTCGACCCTAATATCATACAGCATGTCATCCCGATGAAGCCCCAAACCTTACCCTTCCAACAGAAACCGAGGAAGATGCACCCTAAACTTGAATCGACCGTTCAAAAAGAACTGAATAAACTCTTAAGTGCTAAAATAATTTTTCCTGTTAGGCACACTCAATGGGTTTCCAACCTTGTCCCAGTTCGGAAGAAAAATGGGGAAATCCGACTTTGCATCGATTTCCGAAACCTCAATAGAGCGTCTGATAAAGACAATTATCCTGTCCCAACCATGGAACATATCCTTCAACAGGTATCTGGTTCTGAGAGGCTATCCCTATTAGATGGTTTCTCTGGATACAACCAAGTCCTGATGTCTCCCCCAGACCAACTCAAAACTACCTTCCGTACCCCGTGAGGCACTTATGCTTATCGCAAAATTCCTTTTGGATTGATTAATGCTGGTGCTACCTTTCAGAGAGAAATGGACATTGCTTTCCGAGGCTTAATCAATCAGTCCGTTGTATTTTACTTAGATGATGTGACTGTATATTCTAAAAACAAAGATGATCATCTAGCTCACTTACGAGCCGTTCTACTACGATGTCGTAAATACGACATCTCCTTGAATCCCAAAAAGTCCATTTTTGCAGTAGAACAGGGTAAACTCTTAGGATTCATTATGTCTAGTGAAGGGATGATTATTGACCCCGAAAGGAATCAAGTCATCGCAAAACTTCCCCCTCCTACATCCAAAAAATCCATGCAGTCTTTCTTAGGCCAGATTAACTTCGTGAGGAGATTCGTCCCCAGTTTCTCCAAAATGGTCAGGCATTTATAGAATTTGATTAAGAAAGACACCCAATATCACTGGGGACCCACATAAAATCAAGCTTTTAATGCCATAAAGAAGGCCATAATAGACGCTCCGTCTTTCATGAGTCCTGACTTCTCTCAAGATTTTACACTCTATACTTTTGCCTCTGACCGTTCCTATGCCGTCGTCCTAACTCAGAAGAATGCCGAGAACCATGAAGTACCCATAGCCTTTATGAGCTCCACTTTCAAAGGTGCTGAACTTAACTATCCAGTGGTTGATCGACAAGACTACGCTGTTTTCAAAGCAGTTAAGCACTTCCGGTCCTATCTTTTGAAGTCAAGGATGAAAGTCATCGTCCCTTACCCAGCCGTGAGGAACTTGTTAGTGCAGAAGGAGTTAGGAGAGAAGAGAGCTAATTGGGTCACCTCCTTGCAGGAGTATGACTTAGAAATCACCCCATATCAGATTGTGAGAGGCCAAGGGTTATGTAAGTTGGTGGTTGATTCAGAAACAACACAGCCAGAAGACAATGATAAGGAAAACCTAGGACAAAGCGATCAAAGCCTAATCTGTTGCGCCCAAAATCTTGTTAGTCCCTGGTACGACGATATTAGGTTCTGTCTTGAACATGGGTCAGCCCCTCGTCACTTAGACCCCTCTAAGAGAAGAGCGCTGAGGCTAAAGTCTGCCTCCTTTCATCTGATTAATGGTGTACTGTTTCGTCATAATTTTGACGGCATACTGATGCGCTGTCTTGAAAAAGACGAAGCAGAAAAAGTCTTGCTAGAGTTGCATGCAGGAGAAGCTGGTGGTCACTTCGGTGGTGAAACCACTGCTCATAAGGTTTTAAGAGCCAATTATTACTGGCCCACGCTTTTTAGAGACGCCCATGCCTTGTGTCGTAAATGTATCATCTGTCAGAAAGCATCAGGGCGGTTGCAAAAACCAGCCTTTCCCTTGCAACCCGTTTCAGTAGATTCTCCTTTCCAGCAATGGGGCCTTGATATCATAGGTCCAGTTAACCCTCCGTCCTTGAAAAAACACAAGTATATTGTGACAGCCACAGATTACTTTACTCGATGGTTTGAAGCTGTTGCGTTAAGAACTGTCAACACCAGTCAGGTAATTGCCTTTCTAAATTTGAATATTATCACCCGTTTCGGTATTCC
The DNA here is from genome assembly GCA_009831015.1 of Picea engelmannii. Lineage (NCBI taxonomy): Eukaryota > Viridiplantae > Streptophyta > Pinopsida > Pinales > Pinaceae > Picea > Picea engelmannii. The sequence continues at coordinate 18,968 of ML872687.1, forward strand.
TGACTGTTTAGTCTTTGATAACGCTTCATACTTTTCTTCTCTTGAGATGAGAGAGTTTGCTTTGGAAAAATGAATAAAGATGAAGTATTCTGCCAGTTACTACCCCCAGGGAAACGGATTAGCAGAATCAACAAATAAGAACTTGATTAAAATTATCAAGAGAACCGTGGTTGAAAATCACAAGAATTGGCACAATGCGTTGCTGAACACGCTATGGGATGATAGGGTGACACCAAAAGATGCTATAGGTAACTCCCCCTTTTTTCTCGTTTATGACAGAGAAGAAATTCTGTCACCTCACATTCTTCTTCCTTCGCTTCAATTGTCACAGAAAGTCCAAGAAGAAGATTGCCCCCCTTTAGAAAACCGAATTAACGCTTTGATGAAGTTAGAAGAAGTAAGAGCCCAAGCTAAGCGCAAGTTAGATCAACATCAACAATTGGTTAAAAGCTGGTTCGATTCTAACTCTGCTTCTGATAGGAATTTTGAAGTAGGCGATCTCGTCTTAAAGTGGGACAAACCACACGAGGGAAGGGGA
>WSFP011453627.1:0-19504 GCA_009831015.1 Picea engelmannii
GCTTTGACCACCACCCTAGAAAATATGGTTGGTGCATTCTTCAAGCCAAAAGGCATTACATTATACTGGAACGACCCCCATTCTATTGCAAATGTGGTCTTGTGTCAATCTTCCTTTGCAATTTTGATCTGGTGATAACCTGAAAATCCATCTGTGAATGAGTAGACCTCATGTCCTCCTACGTTATCGAGAACTTCATCAATAAAAGGTGTAGGGAATGGATCATGTAGACATGCATCATTCAACTTCCTTATATCTACACAAATTATGATTTCTCCCATCTTCTTATCCTGGACCACCATAGGGCTAATCCATTCAGATTCTTCAACAGGTTCTATGATTCCTGCTTCCAACATTCTATCCAATTCAATCTTAACTTTCTTCTTGTATTTAGGATTCAGTCTGTAAGGTCTCTGCTTGATAGGTCTTGCATCTGGTCTCAGAGGAATCTTCATTTCTCCCATGTGCCCCTTAATGCCCTTAATATCTGTGAACTTAGTTGGAAACAAGTCATGATATTCATGTAAGAGCTCTGTGATCTTGCTAATAGTAGCATCATCCCAATAATCTCCAACATTTTCTAATTTAGGTTTTTTCTCTATTCCAATATTAACCTTCTTAATTTTAATGGGTTGTCCAATAAAAGGTAGTTCAATCCCTGGTCCTTCTATGTCTCTGTGACCTTCAGTTTCTACAATGTTTACATTTCTAGGGTTATCATCCTCATCGGCATTAATATTGTAGCAACCTTGTAACTGTTGAAGAGGTGCAGTCCATTCATCTTCTTCTTTCTCGAAAGGGAGGTTAGGTGCCTCCTCAAAGACCTTTTGTCTTACAATTTGTAAAGCCTGATCTATTGTAGGGTAATCACTCTCAAATAAAAACGTAGCTATAAAGTTCTGAGTCATACCATTCCAATGTGTGGTGATGAGGTGCAGTTTTTCTTGAAGATACCAGTTGATATGCATAGTATCCAAGGTGTTAATGAACTTATGCACCCACTATTCTTTAGGAGTGTTGTTCCAGGCCTCCTCACAACTTCACATATGATCCTTAGGAAAACTCTGGCGTGTGTATCGAACTTCACATCCTTCTGCTTGGTCTGAAAAGCGCACTGTCAATAAGGTGTGACATTGTGTCCACTTCACGATGTTCTTCTTGTGTGCTCCCCACCATCTAGATGGTGTGGCTTTCAAGGCTTCATCCAGTGCCAACATCCTCTGTTGTACTGGTACAATTTTCTCAAATTCAGCTAGAAATGTCTTTGGATGATTCAAACCATCAAGTGTTGGAAGGTTACTTACTTCGATGCCAATCCAGTGAACTGATCTAGTCAATCTGGCACATCGTCGTGTGGAGACTTCATACATTCTGTTCTACCAATTTTTTAAGGCTTCCTATGAATCTGATGAACATGCACTTTCACTTCGCCAGCTGAGATTTCCATTTGTTGTAGGATTAATGTAATCATGTTGTCTTGATGTCAGTTTGTATATGTTCTCTAGCTCATATGCGTGGTCTTCTTCCTTGATAGGTTATGTGTATCATCGACCTTTATTTGGGTCCAAAGGTGCAATGACTTTAAGGCCATTACCCTCAAATGTCATTGTTCTCTTCTTTAGGTCAACAACAGTTGAATTGTTGAAATCCCAATCAATTCCTGACATCGCAGGATAAGGACAGTTATCAACAAAAATCTCAATTGCTTCGAAGTCTACAAATGTCCTTACCCCATCAATGTCTACAAGGACATGCTCTAGTCTTCCAAAGGGGCTCACCGAATGTTGATTAGCCATCTTGAGCCTGATAGGAGATTAAATCAATCTAGGTTTTCCCATCAGTGCCCAAGTCTGCTTCGTCATAACATTGACTTTTGATCCTAAGTTGAGGACCACATAGTCCACATCATAGTCTCCACTATGAGCACTAAGGTGCAATTCCTTGTTTGTCCTTCTTTTCCTTGATACTTGATTCACAACTCTACTCAACATAGCGTCTATTCTCACAGTCTCATACTGTCTCACTAGGTGTTGTAGCTCTTGTATAGCCTTTTCATATTTAATCAGATTGATACAGGTATATAAGAATTCCATGATATTGCTTACCTATTTTCCGTGTTTAGCTAGGGCAGACTGATCAAATGTTGGTGGCATTTCACATTCCCTTACTTCTGGTTGTGCCTTAGATGAAGAATCTTGTCCTTCTACAAATTCCTTCCTTGCTTCCTCAAAAGTATGCCTCTCTCTCCTTGGGTCAAACAATTGTGCCTTCTTTGCATCTCTTCTAATCCCCGATCCCTCTGCAGTCTTTTCTGCGGTCACTCTGTCTTCTCCTGTAACAATGCCTCCTCTAGTAATAACAATGACTCTAGGGTCTTCACCGCGAGGTTCTGCCGATATTAATTGTACTTTTTGGTTTCCTCCTTGCCTCTCCTGGAGTTTGGCTAACAATACTAGACAATCTTCAATGACATGATCGAATGAGTTACAGTAGTTGCAAGTGGTACAAGGGTTCTGGCAATCCCTTGCCAAATGTCCTGGATGTGCTCATTTATAACAAATAATCTTACCTCTACCTCGTCCCATACCTCCACCTCATCCTCTTCCTCTGAATCCACCACGAGGGTTGAAGTTTCCTATTCCCGTCGATTTGAACTGCACATTGTTTCCCTCTTGTTTCTTTTCTCCTTGAATCCTATATGTATCCCTTGATATTTCATGAAAGAGATCATAAACCCTACAATCCTTCTCATCGTGTCCCACGGACTTACAAAATGTGCAGTAAATATTGGTAGGTGTCTGGACATATTTTTTCATATAGTAACATTCACTAGGGCGATGTCTCGTTCTACATACCTCACACTAGGGTACAATAGTCTGCTTCAAAGGACTAGGTGCTCCAGAGGCCAGGTATTCATGAAATAGGGGACAATTCTCCTTTTCATGGACCTCTGATTTACATCTGATGCACCAGATATGTTCTCTTTTCTCTTTTCCTTTATCTTTCTTCATATCTTCGACCTGTAAGGATAAACTAGTTAGCTTATTCAAAATCTGACTCATACCTGGGTTGGATTCCCCTACAGGGGTTTCTTCTAGTTTCATGGCGATCTCCAATGCTTCAGCCTGCGAAGCAACCTTCTGTTACATCAGAGGAACTCTGATGTGTGGCGAGAGAGTAGTGATGAACCATTCTTTATTTTGTTTGTCTGGGATCTGAAAACTCAACCGACCTGTCAGAGTCTTAAACCTCTAATCAAACTCCCAAACAGGTTCAGTGACCTTCTACTTGATTTCCTTCAACTTTGTAATACATTGTGACTCTAACTTAGGTTTCTTTAATTCCGCACTTAGTGCATTCTTAATGTCATTCAACGCTTTAGGCTATCTCAGTCCTGAAACAATCTTCATGTACCAGTTCAGAGCATGATCCCTCAAGGTAGTACTAAACTGAGTTCTCTTAACAACTTCGTCAGTGACTTGCTTAATTCTCCATACAGCTTCGCATAGGAACTAGTGTTGGTCAGGATATTCAGATCCATCTCCTCTAAATATAGGTAACCTCAGCTCATCTGCCATAGATCTTCCTTGGGTTCTTGATTGAGTATGGGATAAAATTATTGTAACATTACTTTGATGGCTTTGAATACCTTGGTTTCTCTTGTTACTTAATGATTCTAAAACAACAGGAGGAGTAATAGTACTTACTTCAATAGTAGGCGCAGTTCCTGAAGTTTTTGGCGCTCCTTGGTGAAGTTCTTCGGTCTGTACTTCCTTTGTTCTTGCAAACTCTGAATTCTCTTCGTCTGTTAGATCTGCTTCTTCTCCATTGTAGAATCCTTTGTCTCCGTAGTTTTTCTTAAATATGTTCGCAAGAGGAACCTCTCTGAATGGTCTCCCACTCCGCGTGAGTCCAGCCTCTGTGTCACTGTCACTGTCTGAATTCTTGAACATTAGCTTTAATATATCTTTAAGATATTCTTCTCATGCAATAACATCTTAATCCTTAGCTTCAAAAAGTGTAGGAACTTTCCTCTAGGCCCCTTAAAGAAGTACCTCTCTTCTTGACTATACGATTCGACTCTGTCAATAACAAACTCAATAATGTACCCTCCAATAGTGTTATCAAACCAGAGATCCACTGCTCTAGACACAACATTATCAACTCACTTGACCTTCTTGATCAGTGTCGATGTCCAAACCACAGGTGGTCTAGATATGATCTCAAACTTGGTATCTGCTAATTTGGCTAACGACTCGTATAACTCCTTATGAACTCCTCCAAAGAAAATCTTGTGTATGTCGATAAATATGTACCTTCCCAACCAGTCTTCTGTACTAATGCTAGGGTTCTTGTTCTGAGCTTCAACGAAGTCCTTTTCTTGTTCTTCTATCCACTTCTGAATTTTTGTCTTCGATGGAAACCACCTTGACATTCCCTCAAAAATATCTCGGTCCCATCAACGAAACCATTTTTTGGCACAGGGGCAGACCCAAGGTTCAACTCTAACAGGGCACCAACAAACCCTAACTACTGGCCCTTTCAGCAACACCTGTGAGGAAGATGCAGTCTCACCCGAAGTAGTAATAGGGGGTTGGAGGACACAAGTGTCTACAACCAGAGGAAATGCAAAGTGAATCCAAAACATAACGCCAATCAATCTAGATATTCCTTACCTTTCCTAAGATTACTTTGCAAGTTATATCTCTAATCTAACACAATAATGCAATAACAATATAACGAATGGAAAATAACACATCATCAATCACACGGAACAACAAGATATACGTGGTTCACCCTCTCCCTAGGGCTACATCCACAGAATTGTGTTTCTTGATATATTATGTGGAAACATACAGTTCTATCTACGCACTTAGCTGCAGATCTCTCTTTATCTCTTTCTCCCTTCCCTCCATGCGCACCCAGCTGAATATCTTACAATACAGTCTCAATACTTCTCTTAACAACAATAATCAACAATGAACACCCACAATCATAGTATCAACCAACCCGTCCCAGGTCTTCTACACCTTTATTTATACATTACATGGAAAAAGTCTAGGTGCCAAAACCCTAGGTCCACTTGACCCCTGCTTTAAGGGCTTCGTCGACCTACCCTTCCTTCTTTTCCATGAGGTGCTCCAAAGCACTCGTTGGTGTCTTCTTTCGCTTGCTAAGTTGTCCATGATCCATCTTCCTTACTGTTTTATCTTCCTTGATCTTCTCTTCCAATGACTAGCTTTTCATTTCTTTTCTCCTTCTTTTCTACTTCTTTAACCACTTCTACCCTTCCTCGATTTGTGTGCCTTTCATGCAGTTCATACTTCACCTTTCTTCCTTAATCTTCGCTTCCTTACATATCCAAGGTCCAACAGGTGTTAAAAATTTTGGGGGTTAACTAGGTGTAAGGGGTTAATAGACTTGGGAGTTACTAACGTTAGGGATTAGGTGTTATAGATATAAGTGCTTAGGCTAATATGGTTTTGTAGGCTAGTGAGTTGGGCATGATATAAATGATCATAGTAATATGATGTAAAGTGGTTATAGGGATTAGGGATGTCATCATCGACGATGATGATGACAATGACAACTATAACGTTGATGATGACAATGATGATCATGATGATGACAATGACAATGATGATGATAATGACATTAATGATGATGATGACAATGACAATGAAAATGATCATGATGATGATGACAAATATGACAATGATCACAATGATGATAGTGATATTGCAGGAAAAAAATGATGATGGCATTGACGATCTTGATGATGACAATGACAATGATGATGACAGTGACAACGACGATGACAATAATGATGATGATGATAATGACAATATTGATCACGATGATGATGATGATGATGGTGGTGATGATGACGAATATGGAAATGTTGATGTTCATGATGATGATGACAATGGCAATGATGGTGATCACGATGAAAATGGTGATGATGATGAAAATGATGATGATGATATGATCACGATGATGATAATGACAATGGAAGAAAGTGATGATGGAAATGACAATCTTGATGATGAAAATGACAATGAAAATGATGACAATGACAATGATGACAATGACGATGACAATATTGATCATGACAATGATGACAATGACGATGACAATATTGATCATGATAATGATGGCAATGCCACCTCAAATATTTACATGCAATAATCTCTAAAAACAATATCATTAAGTGAATAATAGGAATACCTCAATGAGCTCCTCTTGGTTTCGAGAATAATTTATTCTCTACTAAACAAGGCCAACCACATGAAGGTGGAAATTGATTTGGCCCCTCCCTCCCCCTCGCATCACTCTCAATTCCCCATACTCAATAATGCATATTAATTTAAACAAAAACTACACAACTAATCATTTATAATATAAATAAATTTTCTTCTAAAAATATTTACAATCACTTCTTTAATTTATGTTTCTTAGTTTTCATAAAATTATTTAGTAAATCATCAGACATACATTGGTCTTCATCCCCTTTAGTTTTTGGACCCTCTTATGGTCGTGCTCCATGACTATGTGTCATCTCCACCATTGTACTACTTCTAGTAGTACAACGTACTAGTGGACATTGTTGCACTATGGGGGCATCCACTACAAAAACAAAAAAGTTTTAGAAGGACATGGTTATAAGTTATTATTATTCGTATGAGTAGTGTTACATTAACACAAATATAATGACTATGATTTTTACCTAGAGGAGTAGTCGACATGACCATTGGCATCGGTCAATGTTGCAGGGTTAATGTCAATGACAATGATGATCATGATGATGACAATGACAATGACAATGACAATGACAATGATGATGATGATGATGATGATTATGAAAATGGAAGATAATGATGATGACAATGACGATGATGATGACAATGACATTGATGATGACAATAACAATGATGTGATGATGCTAACAATGAGGATGACAAAGATTATGACAATGGAAGACGATGATGATGGAAATGATGATGATGATGATGATGATGGAAATGATGATGATGACGATCATGATGATGACAATGACTATGATGACGATGATGATGATGACAACCATGATGAATATGATGATGACAACAACGACAAACGTTGATTATGGCGATGGCAATGACAACAACGACAATGGTTATGGTGATGATGATGACGATGATGTCATTTATCTTCTTCTTCATCCAACTCTAAATCTGTATCATTAGGTTCAAATTGATGTTGAAAGGATTGGCTATATCAACATCGTCATCAGTGTCATTTTCGATCATAATATCATCGTTAATATCATCATCAAGAACATAATTGTCATCTACATCTGGATGAACTTCTTTGACTTCTTCGTCTGACATTACATATGCACATGCTTCTCTACAACTTCTTCTTCTTCAATATCATCTTCTTTTGGTACATTATACTTTACATTCCTTCCTCTTGAATCATATCTAACAACGTACGAACAACTTGCTTTACCTAGAACCTATGAATAAAATACATGTTCACATTTGATTGGAAGAACATAAGTTTTTGTACTGGGCTCAAACATCCTTGTATTAACCATGGTAAATCCATTGGCATGCTCAATAAAATTTCTTTCAGGATCACGTTCATTCATCTGTAACATGTACCATTTGACATCGAACATAACTAGTTTGAAGGAATTAAAATCACACTCAATTATATCATTCAAATACTCATAGTATCTATTTTAGGATATTGTTGGATGCCTGTCACTTCTAGAGGAAACATTAGTGACCTGAAAGACTGCAGTTATCCTACTATCATAATTTTTCTTCTTGTCATCCAACTTTTTGATGCGAAATTTACGACCATTGCACCACATAGTCTTGTAGTGTTTCAACTGCGATATGCCTGACACATAAAAAATGCATTGTTGATGAATAAACATATTTAGACTTAGTGAAAATTTATAAAAACAACCCACCATGACCTAGATTAATATAATCGAAAACAACTGAAACATGATGTGGGTGAATTATATATACGCTTTTATGTTTATCTTTTAAACCATATGCTAAATCGATTCCCTTTGAGTAAGATTGGTATCTTGATTATGATGATATTCTTTAAGCAATGTAGTCACCCCTTCCCATGATAACGCACCATTACATTGTATATTACATCAATCTATCCATAAATTCTTCCAAACAATATTGTTTGTGACGAATAAATGTAGTCTAGCCCACTCTCGACCAACTGTATGAAAAAAGAATAAAAATTACTAACAATAATAAAGATTAATAATTGATGGAAGAGTAAAATTTAATTAATAAGTACAATAAAGATAAAAAAATAATAATTCAAAGTATTATAGATCTCAACTACAATGTAATAATTACCTTTCATTTTCCTCATTATACCTTTCCCGACGAAGACCTCCCCTTCAAATTTGTTGATGGAGTTGACATCTCAAATACGAGGCACATCCCAAATGTGAGGCACCTTCATTCCTGCTGCTAATTTAGGAAGATACTAACTAATATACACCAAGGATTTATATACCATATATCCCTACACCATAGAACCCTTAGGACGTTCTCTTTGTCTAATGAAAGCCTTCAATGACTTCAAGTGCCTCTCCACCATCCACATTGAACTTGTGTGCACAGGTCCACACATTTCAATCTCCTCAACTTGGTGTATGAGGTAGTGTTCTTGAGCACTGAAAAATGCCAGAGGTAGATGCTTATGCATTTCACACACAAGCCGAGGAATTTATCTCCTCCAATATTTTATATCTTCTTTATGGATTTCTTTAGATGACAAGCACCTACACATGATTATACAAGCAAATCATACATTTCAACAACAAAGTATATACATTAATTAAAGTAAAACATTACATGCCGACAAGTTATGCGACAAACATTTTGCTTACCTCATGTATTTGCCAAGATCATATTTAACTTGTTTTATGTTGTTGTCAAAGTTGTTAGGGAGAGATAGAGGTAGAACATATTGTAATTACAAAAAAAGAATCATTATTTTTTTGAAAAGAAAACAAAATTAAAATACTAAAAATAAGTATTACCAAAATAGAAATCTACGTACCAAAATAATTACCTTAATGAAGGTATGCCAGTCATGAGTTTTTACCCCACCAAAGTCACATTTATTCGTTAAGATATTCTTTATGTTTGAAGAGAATCATGTGGGAAATTTAATTTTCTGAATTGCCTCTTTTAAAAAATTACTTTCATGTTTTGTTTATAACCATGGAAGATAATTGTGGTCTCCGACATTTCTATTTGAATCAATCAAATTGTGCATTACATGATTGGCTTCGTGAATGTCACTATAAATTTTGACATTTTTTTCTTTGTCATTCCTTCAATTTAAGATTCTCCAAAACATTTCAGTTACATTATTCCTAATATGCATTGTATCGAACAAATGAGCTATTTGTAGGTGATCATAGTAGGGAAACCTATTGAATTGTACATGGTAAATTTTCATTCCTCGTGGAAGTTTCCCATCAAGGCCTTGATGACCTTTATGAAACATAAATGAATTAATTATACAACAATAATTGTTACATACGACGAACATAATTCAATAAAAAAAAAAACTATAAAACATTGTGTGTGATACATAGTAGACTTGCTTACCTTGATGATTTATATTATATGCCAACTTCCATAGGTGAGGTGTCATTCTTCATGGTTTTATTGTAGTCTCTTCTTTCCCATTGAAAATATGTTTTTCAGTAGTTTGATACCTATGGTTCTTAGGCAGGAAATGCCTATACTCATCAAACACCTCCTTTCCTAAACTTCTTGAATGACAAGATTTCATCCTAGGACCACAAATTGGACATGCGAATTTACCCTTCATTTGAAGACTTGCAAGATATGGATTAATAATGTGACAGGTAATATTAGTTATATAACAAGGAATTAATATTAGAAACATGCATAATATTTTCATAAAATTATATTCTATTAAAGTGCAGTAGTGTGAGGTTACATACCACAAAAATGTGTTAGCCCTGAGGCATCATGAATTGTCCATGTAAGTATTCCATGGAATTGAAATTGCTTTTTCCCAATTGGTCTAGAGATGTCGTACATAGTGATTCCAACCCATAACTTTAGTAGCTCGTCGACAAGAGTTTCGATATATACATTCATATATTTCACTTGGTACTTACCTAATGGGTTGAAAGTACACATAATTAATACCTTGTTTATGTATAAGAAATAATGTAATAATAACGAATAAGAGTATAAATGAAATAGCGCTACATTCAAACAAATATTGTAAACAACTACCTGGAACAATCATTGCCAACATTGTGTGCTCCCTCTTTATTGAAATCCAAGGAGGAAGGTTATTGTTTATAACAAAAACATGCCACACTGAGTAAATAGACCTGAGCTCACCAAATGGATTGACACCATCAACTGCAAATGAAAGCCTAACATTACAAGGTTCTGCTTTAAAAATCGACCATATTTCTTCGATGTACCTAGTAAATGCATAAGCATCTACATGCATTTGATGAACACCATCTTCACTTCTCTGTCATGCATGGTAATCCATAGACTGTGTTATGCTTTCACACCTAAAAATTCGCTGCAAACGTGGAATTATCAGAATATGATGAATAACCTTGTGAGGCACCTTTTTTGTTACTTGATCGGTTTGATATCTACTGATTTGACATTGCGAGAATTTTGTTTCTGATGCATATTGTCCATAATATATAATAAGATTATTAGTAAATGCATCAATAGCCTGATACTCCTTTCCAATATATTTCATAATGGTAGATAAATCTCGGTATGTGCAAGGTAAATTATTTGACGGTGGTAAGAAAAATCCACCTAACAATCTACAACATAAAAAATGACTAGTTAATGTAAATAATAGTAACAAAAAATATCTCATCCTTAATATATTACACATTAATTGACACTAAAAAAAGAGAAAAAGAATTTCAACCTTTACATAGATGTGATGAAATATATCGTTACGTACCTTAAGATCTATGTGAGACAAGTGTTTGACAAACCATTCAATACTTTCAAGTTCACAAACAACATTATAGCTGAGAGAACATTTGTTCTTGAACCTTCATAAAAGGGTTGTTGTGCCTTATCAAGCAAAGGCATATCATGAATATCATCAAAGTTTTCATCCTCATCGATAGGAGAAAAGATGTCATGGATCAATCTATTTGTCCCATCATCTAGCTCAACCTTATTATTGGTATCATCTTCTAATTCCATAGAATTAACTTGATCATGATGATCTTCAATATCCATGTGTCCATCTTCCTCAACCTGTACAACAATAATTCTACTACTAATGGGAACTACATATTCGTCCGACGACAAACACCTAGGAGGATTTACCTTTATAATTACAAAAAATAATCAATAAAATTAGTGTGTATAAAAAATATTAAAACAAAATATTGTTTTATAAATATTACAGTCAATACAAAGAGTACAATATATAATAATATTGAATAACATATCGTGGGACGATATGAGAACCCCCCTTTAACGTGCCCATATTTCGAACAATGTGTCTTAACTATTTTACATATAAGTCTTATTATGTTAAAGCCCCTGCATTTATTACAAGGGCATTCAAGTTTCACATTTTGCCTTGCCACCATTGTCGGCTTTAACCTAGAAATCTTACTTTCATTTTCTTCATGATGTGTAATGTTGTTATTATTATTTGGCATTGGGATTTCCTATTACAACAAAAACCACTATAGATGCCATATTAGTACAATATACCATTTTTTTCTTACAGTACAAATGTCGTTGAATATTGACCCCATTTGGACATCTGGAGTTAATTAAGCCATTGTTGTCATTGATTTACTAAATGGTTATAAGAGTACTAGTCAACAATTACTCAATCGATCAAAATTAACCATATAAATATATACATTTTTACCACATAAGCTTCAAAGCTTCACTATAAGAAAGTAAGTAAATCATTAAACAATTATAAAAGAGAACTAGGCCAATATAAGCAATTAAGTAGACATGTTCATACCTATTTCCTAGAGAAATTAAACCTTTGTCCCCACAAACATTAGTTGGCCGGTTATGTCATGAGTATTTAAAACGAGACAAAGAGATATTAAAAATTTATAATTTAACCTTTAGAGTACGTACAAAATCCAAGCTATATAAATCAAGAATTCGATGTGAAACAAGGCCTAAGTCGTAGAAAAGAGACTATTACATGCGTTGAATAATGAACAGATGATTAAGATTTTATATATGTCACAACTACCACTAAATTGTCAAAATATTTAACTTCAGTCGCACGTTCGACGATAGTCAACCAAGTCAAACCTGACTAAGTCAATGATCGTTAAGCACTTTCAAACGACTATTGATGGAGACTCCCCACAGGGATCTCAATACCCACAAGTGCAGAGTTATAATAAAACTATGCACAACTCAATATCGAGTTGCACTTGATTATGTTCACGAGCCCAATCACATCTTAAGTGTGCAAAAGTGCTTATGTCCTAGCGCTCTTTGCCTATTGTGTTGCCTTCCTTAATAAACCCCGAACTTCGTTTAACATTTGCACGCTAAGCCCTTTTGTTACCACACGACCGGATGTTGTGACCAATCGCTTCTTCAATTATGTGCTCCCACTTGGCACTAACCCCTTTTCCTTACCTCCTGTGACCAAGTGCTAGAACTAAGGACTTATCGAATGTCAGAATACCGAAACCTTCCCAAAACGATGTGAAATTACTATTTTATTACTGAGAGGGGGGTGAATCAATAATAAATCTTTTAATCCTTTTTAACCATAATATATAAGTCTCGTTTATCTTTATGATCAATTTACCATTATCATTCAACAAGTGCAGAATAAATGAACCATGAACAATGAGCAATCATACACATACACAGTACACCAGTATTTTTACGTGGAAACCTAATGCGGGAGAAAACCACGAAATTATTTTTCTTATATGTCTTTAAGAATTACATTCATTGGAAGCACCAACTTCCTTTGTTCTCCAGCTGCAACTGGAAGGAGGCTCCAACCCCCTATATTTTCAAGATACAACCTGAGGGAATATACAACTCCCCAATTCTATGTCTACAAACAGAAGGAGGCTGCAACCCCCTATGTTCTCTGGCTACAACCGGAAGGTGGTTACAACCACCTATCCTTGCCCCGTCCAACCGCCCTGAAATATAAGTGTCAAATGATGAAACCACTACCACACTATCACTATGAGATATACCATTGTAAATCTGTACCAATATGTGCCAACCACCTATAACCAACCTGTACCAATATCTTGTAATCAATCCTATACCAGAATTCAGCTTGTACCAACTAAAACAAACAAGTAGAGATATGTTTATGCTGCAGCTCACATATGTATGCGCCCTGTCTATACTACAACCTGTGTATGTATGTGGCATGTCTATACTGCAACCTGCATACACCTTCAGAAAGCTAGGGTTTTCACCTTTTCTGAAACTCAGAAACTTTACTTCCTCTTTCAAATCAACCTGCAATTTGTCACTTTGTCCAATCTGTAGTTGTGCCCTATGCATACACCATCATACATATCCCTCAACCAAGTGCAGCTATATCTCTCTAGTCATGTACCATACATGTGTATACAATCATGATCAAGTGTAATAACCCTCACATGGACTAGACATCAAACCCTCGTTGATATGCAGCCTCAAACTTCAGAAACAACTTCACAACCACTTCATGACCAAAATCCTTCAACCATGTACCACAAAATCCCTCAACCATGTGCCAAGAAATACAAGATATACCATAACACTAACAAGATGTACCAATGATAAATATTAGATATACCAGCACTATATTTATGTAGATCTTACTTATATAGTAAGTGTCACACAACCAATAGCCTCTTTAGGGAAAATCATCAAACCCCCATAACCATATCTCATGTAGACAACAATATCCAACTACTGATAGAAATGAGACATACCTTTTGAACCTATATATGGATCTTCTGTACCTAATCATTGTAGACCTTCCTAGGAGCTTGCCTTCAAAATCTGAGAACTTGGCACTCTCAACAACTCAAGATTTCATGGTTTTTCCAATTGTACACACCCTTTTATACTTCCAACCCGCATACATACACGACCTCTTCCACTGCAGCCCGCGTACACCTCAAAAACTAAGGTTTTTTCAGTATTTCTGCAACTTCGAAACTTTCATCGTCAACCCTTTGTGCTACCTCAGACTTGTGTAACTTCAAATGTATCAATGAGTACCTGCAATAAACCTTACACAATAATAGATATTCAATATTCTCTATAGGTGCTAATAGGAGACCCTTGCTCTCTTATTTATACTCTCCAAGTAGCTTCTTCTAGAGGTTACCTTCTAACCAACTTAACCCAACTTCCTTCTTTTAGGGCTAACCCACTTCTAACCACTTGTCCACTTATAACCACTTTATCCACAAATAGTAAAATCTCCACTTCTAGTTGCAACTAATTTATTTTTAATTATTTTCTTATTGTAACAACTTAACCCATGATTAACTCCTAGTTTCACCCACTTTGACTAGTCAACTTCTTCTAGGGGTTTCTATAATAATTTGACTTCTTTGACCTTCTAAGGACTTCTAGATAACTCAAGATGGTTCTCCAACTTCACAAGGCCATAACTCTCTAACCGTGAGGAGTTATGTGATGTTCCACATATCATTGGAAATGACATGACATGTACTATCCATATAGAATAGTCTTACCTGCAAATACATTGATCTTCATACCTTTATACCTCAAACAATCTTGAGTCCCTTAACCATACTTTTGGGGATACCAAAATTTTCTTCAGTACTTGCTTCAAGGGTTGACATCAATGACAACCAACCAAATTAATCAACACTTACCTCTCCCCATCTCGATCTGGTGGATTAACTCATGGGCAGCTCCATAACTCACGATTAATGCATACCATTAATCAAGCTTCCAAACGGGAAGTTGGATCCACTTCGAGATGTCATCATCGAATCACCGAAGTTCCTCCTTAATACGTTTCAAAACGTTTCCCCAATCTGATATGACATGGCTACTACGTCACTTTCCACGTGTCGCCTCTTGTGTGGATGTCTCTATGTCAACATGACGTATGTCGGGCACCAGATCACCGAAGGTTCTAACTATGATCTTTGCAACATGACGGGAAAATGTTGTTGAGATATCGACGGGATTTCAAACTTCTGACAATGTTTGAGCATGTAAAATATGACTAGTCAAAGTGCTATTGCTTCCATGTATCGACGAACGTGTGCATTTTAGTCAGTATATGGATGAAATTTTGCATTTTTCGTCGCTATACAAATGCATGTTTGAACTCTCGTCTATATATCAACGAAATATCAATTGTTTGTCGTTATAACAATGACCATACCTTGTTGACAAGAAGTGTAACTTTTGTCGAAATATGGCTCCCTAACGTCGTTATAGCGACGTAGTGAGAAGGGTCGTTGGAAGTACGATGAACGTCGGGGAGTGCGAAAAAAATGATTGAAAGAGTAGTAATCTACGACAGTATGATTAATTTAACTCATATCGTCGTAATATTTTATTGAATTTTGACCCCATATGTATTAGTGGTTTCCAAGGTCGTTTCGGTGCAACAAAACAAAGTTGTTTTGTAGCCTCTTTTTCTCCTCGATAAACAACTTTAAGTTCTGGTAGAGATGGGCAATTTTCTGTAGCATGATTTTCTGCACATATATCACAAAGTTCAATGTTGTCCAAAGGACATTCTCTCAAAGGATGTCTCTTTCTATGTTTTGGACAAAAAATAGATAAAGTTTCATTATCTTCCTCTTTCTTTTGCTTAATTTTCAATGTATCTAATTGAGAACCAAGAGTACTAAGGATATCAGTTTTGAAAATTTCAATAAATTTCCAATTTCAGCTCTACTTACCCTATCGGTTTCTAATTTGTTGACTCTAGAGATAGTATCTCTAGGTCCCTTACCATATTTAGATTTTCCTTAAGAAATGTGCATGCATAAATCACAAATTTCTACACAATCTAAGTGAGAAATATCTCCTTTACCCATGAGATTAAGTACATCTATCCAATCATCTATGATTCCACAAAGCAAAATGACTTTAAGAGTATATAAATCTAGATGATTTTACTTATCCCTTTTAATAGTATAATGAAATCTTTCCTAATAATCTTCAAGGATTTCATCCTCTTTTTGTGTCATTTTAAACATTTCTTCCCACAAACCTCGGTTTGTACAATAGTCATGATACTTTGAAAAAAACATTTTTCGCATTTTATCCCATGTTTTGATAGTGTTAGTTCCCAAACCCATAAACCAATGCAAAGTTGCATCTTCAAGAGTGGTTGGAAATAAATTAAGTTTTCGAGCATCAAACGAGTAATCATAATTGTGACATAATACATCAAATTCACAAAGAAAAGTTTATGGGTCCTCAGTTACCATAACATGAAAGTTGGGTAATGTTGATGGTGGTATGCTTTTCATTTGGACTATCATTGTTGGATCCAAAATTGGGAACCCAAACTCATTTTCAACAGTTGGTGTTCATGTACCTTTTGGTCTTTCTTGTCTTTCATCCTCTCCACCTCTAGGTCCTCTTTCCTCTTCTCTATCACCGAATAGTCCTTCTACTCTAGACATATTGTCTTGCCTTAAATGTACAGATTTTTCTGATGAAACATAAAATTATGGTTCCTCTATAGGATTTTCTAAAAGTGAGACCTCTGGTTGACCACTGATCAATTCTTGTTCCCGAGGATGAGATGAAAGTATGACAACTTTTTGTGATGTTTCTGGAATTCTTTCTTTGGAACTGCCTTCTCCTACTTTTGCTTTTCCTTTTAATTGTGAAGTCACATTCCTACCTAATCATCCTCCTCTTGTAATTCTACTTTCAGATTGATTAATGGATGTAGTGGCTCTTACAACACCACATATTGAAGTTTATGAAGTGGTGGGTGAACTGGTGTTTGGTGCAGTTCTAGCTACTCCGCTAGTAAACCTAACTCTAGGATCTCTACGTCTATTCATGCATTCTACTTATCATGATTTAAATTGGTGAAGAGAGACTCACTACATATCTACTTATAATGAATGTGTCACAATGTTATACCATACATTTTTTATAGCAAATTCATATTTGCATCTTACTATCTCCCCCCCTGCATTCATTCCTATATGCATCTAAAATTATACTACAAAGATAAAAACTAATTCCGTTTTACACTTCCCTAGCAACGACACCAAAAATTAAGTCAATTTAATTGATTAAACTCTGTTACATTTAATTATCAACTAGGGACGTATTATTATGAAGTGAATACACCATATGATTAGGACTTAGTTATGAACTTACTAGATGAATGTTTTTAACTTCTAAAACATAATTAATACATTACTACATGAATGATACTAGTCACTTAAGTGTGTTGATCTACTGGATTATCAATTGAAGTATCCTATTACAATCTTTCAATCATTATATGAAATGAAGGTTTCTCTGATAAATAAAATAATCTTATTCGATAACAAACTATGCACTAGTATCCTTGTAGTCTCTGAAAAGCAATATGCATCACTTGTATCGAACGCTATGAAAGAACAAATGACTGCTAAAATAAAATCACTCTTATTGTGAAACTAACTAAATTTATGCAACATATACCTTACATAGGGGGGCCTACTGGCTTGGATTACATTGCAGAGGATGCTACAAATCTAGACTAAAACTCAGTACACATAACATATGAAAATGGATACTCAACAATATTTGTATTTATGCTCAAGTTTACATTACATCAACATCCATATAATAACATTGCAACACCCTCGCCCCTAGGCTTCAAGCTATTATTTATATAGCATTACAATCATTTGCACATATCCATACCCTATGGATTCTATAATAGAATAACAAAAAACAGAGTATGTGGAATCTATAGATTCGATCTATCCCAATCATAGCCTGATGAACTGTTGGATAATCCACGTATAGAGAATTTCAAGACAATAATGCATGGAATTCTCTTATACAATTTGTTGATTCAATCGAGGATGAATTCAATGTCATTATATTTCGGATACTCTGTCACAGTGCCCTTTGTTGACCTGAAGTTTGACTTTGCTTTCTCATTGGATCTAATGACTTTGGATCTCAACTGAAAAATATGCAACCATCTCTTGAAGATTTGGAACCACCTCCAATTCATGGTTTGTCCTTTGAATGCATGCAACCTTGCAAAGCTACAAATATGCTACAAGAATAAGTAGTCGCTACATAATCTGTGATTCTTGTAGTGACTCGTTAAATACATGACATTCAAGCTAAATTGCATATAAAAGGTGAAAATACGTAAAAACAGACAAATCTACCTTGAATAGCTCCCTAATATACATATCCTGTAGATAATGGAATACTTATGGAAAAAAGAGGTAATAATAGGATATGAGATAATACAAAGGCATGGGTTTAGAAGGAAATTTATGAATGAAAATGACAAAAAGAGTTAAAAATGAGGACCCAACAATTCCCTTTTCTTTTGCTTCATAGCTTGAGTTGATCACTTCCTGCACCAAAACTTTGTTGTCTATAATCTATATGTTTTGCATAAACCCTTCTTGATTAGTTGATATAAACTTAAACATTAAATTCTTCATTTGAGAAACAATGATTTTAGTTATGATTTTGTATGAGGAGTTACAAGGAGATAGGGGATGGAATCTATAGAAAGAAGAGGATTTGATTATTTTGAAACTAATGCTAAAATGAAGAGTTCATGCTCCTTCCCAACTTGCATGATCTTTGGGCATACAACTTCATTTTTCTTAGATCATATTTAATTAAATCCTAGAAAAATATAATATAGACAGATATTATAATTAACATAATCTCATATAGTATGCTTTAAAAACTTGCCTTTTTCAAAGTTAGTACTATACTTATGTTATATTATTTTGAGTTTGCTTGCTTTTTTTTTATGATTTGAAAGGTGGGAGGAAAATTATACAAAACTTCTCTATATAATTTTTGTTATAATATTTATTTGCTTTTTTTTTAATGATTTGAAAGGTGGGAGGAAAATTATACAAAACTTCTCTATATAATTTTTGTTATAATATTTATTTTATTGGGGTATTTTTTTTTTATCTATTTTAACATATTATCATGACTTCACTCATATTTTATGATTAGTTTTTTTTTTTAATGATGTAAAAGGTTAAAGAAAAAATATACATAACTTCTCATTGTAATCTTTGTTACAATATTCATAATACCATTCTTTGTTACAATATTCATACTACCAATGTACTTTTATCCCATGAATGTAAATTGAATATTTTTTTAACATATTATTTTGAGTTTACCTTTATAATTTGAAGGGTGCGGGGGCATTATGTCGGTGGGTGGGTGGAGGGGGCATTAATAGAAAAACT
>ML872692.1:9048-19503 GCA_009831015.1 Picea engelmannii
TCTCAGAGTGAATTTATTTCAGGGAGCTTAAATCCTTTTCCAAGTTTTATTATTTTCTTCCTAAGATGAAATATTACCAGATCAGAGATAACTGCTTCACCTAGTAAGTCACCATTTGTTGGGCCCCAACAACTCCCCCTAAATTTTTTACAAAATTGAAAGGCCCCCCCATTAGAATCTTGATAATTATAATGAGCTACAGAATCAAGATTTTCAAATAGTTCCATACCTTATCTTGCTTTGAGACAAACTTAAGACATTCACTATAGTATGAGACATTCATTACAAGAGTATATGTCAAAAGTTAGAAACCAGCATAAGAATCTCAATTTAAACAAAAACATTATTTTTTATCAAATGTTTACTTTCATTTAAAGTATGATTATGTGTTCATTATTTTTCTCATTAGAAAGTTTGACTATTTTGAATAATGTGTTCAATACTTTATCAAATAATATCTTGGTTGGTTTCTCATTTTCATGAAATCATTTGGTGATATTAATTAATTAATTTTTTTTTTCATTTTGCATCTCATTTCAAAATAATAATAATCAAAGAATTATCTATCATTTGTTTGATTTTGTAAAAAACTAAAATTAATATTTTTTCTCCATTAACTTGAAGTTTCTAGATCATATTTGAATGAAAATTATAAACATTGTTTGTTTATAACTTATAGTTAGTTTAAATTCATTTTTTATTTTTCTAGATTTTGTTTTATTCACAATTTTTAGGTTATTAATTTAGATTTCTTTTTGTTTCACGGGTTTCTATTATCAAATATTTGATATGAATATGATTATGGATTGATTTTATTATCCAAATACATTCAAGATGATTGATCCAAAAATAATTTTGGATTTCTACAAATAATTTTATGAGCAACAACTGATAAAATTTGGAAAGGGGTCAAGATCAGACAGGAGATTTTGCAGAACTGATTACAGCCAAACCGTGAGGAATTTGAAGAAACAATTGAAAACCCAGAACCCAAATGGACCCATTTACCTTCCTCCTAGAGATGTTCCCAAAAAAATACACGATTTGAGAGATATTGATGTCTTTTTACGAGAAACATTTCAGGTGGCGAAAATTAATAGTGACACACATACGGTTCATTCATTGTATAAATATATGAAAAAGTTCAGAGACAAAGGGATCCAAGAATTGGAGAGGAGGATTTTAATACTTTCTCTTTTGTATGTTATTGTTTTTGTAAACTTTGTATTTCTTTTCAAATGGAGTAATGGATGGCTGGAATCTTTGGGAGAATGGACGAGGATTTTCAAAAAAGAATATGAAATTCCAGATTGCTTAATGGCTTTTGTCTTCTGAGTAAAATGGTTTTATTTTCATTATAATATCTTCATATTCTTTGAATTATTGATTATGCATTGATTTAAATAGATTTAGTCTTTTTTATCAATACATGGTTAATTATTATCATTTGTGTATTAATTTTTCCAATCTTTAAAGTCTATTATCCAAAACAATTCTTCCAGGACTATAGAATGAACAAGTGATTCCAAAAACTTAATAGAACGGAATATATGCATTTTGGCTTTAGCCTTTTGTTTATAATGTTTTTATTTATGTTTTTCTTAATCCTGTTACATGTGCAGGTCTGATATCTTTAAATTAAATGATCTGTGATGTGTAGGAGGTTTATATTATAAATACCATCTATCATTTGCTTCATCAAAATACGAATGTTGTGATTACATTTTCAATTTAAATAATGAGATTTATCTTTGAGTTTTAAATTGAATGATAAAATGCATAAATTGCTTCCAGATTTATCTTGTTATAATCATGTATAATTATGAGATCACAGATTTATGTTTGTGTTTC
This sequence comes from Picea engelmannii, assembly GCA_009831015.1. Classification (NCBI taxonomy): domain Eukaryota; kingdom Viridiplantae; phylum Streptophyta; class Pinopsida; order Pinales; family Pinaceae; genus Picea; species Picea engelmannii. The sequence continues at coordinate 10,900 of ML872692.1, forward strand.
CTTTTCTATAATTAAAACCTAAGCTCCCAATACATGTTCTGAATTTATTTAGAACAATCATAAGATTCATTGCAGATTTCTCTCTTGGACATGGTAGTTGGATGTTCACCACTCATGCAGATGCTTGGAGACACCTCACTAATTCACTAACATGATAGCTTCTTTATTTTATTTTTTTTGTTATTTACATACCATTAAAACTAGAATGTATGGTTCATCTTTGAGTATCCACATGTTCATGTTTCATTAACTTTTTTTTGCAAGATTTTTTAACATTATAACAGAAAAACAATAAATATTTTTATGTTCTTTCTTTATCTACTTCCTACAAGCAATCATTTTTCACATCGATTTTCGTATGTTTTGATTAAAACTTGCATCTTGTAAATCATGTAAATAAACGAGACTTGTATATCTTCTATTTAAATACAACTACTATAGTTATATTTGAACATATGTACATATATATAGTGTGTTTAGTAATTAGTTAGCTATTTCTCTCTTTTATTCGTTTCTTTTAGGATTCTTAGATTGGCTAACGGAGCCATTAAACCCGTCAGAACGAGTTACACCAAACAGTTTGGTTTATTTAGACAACCCCGGACCAGACTCGCTCTTTCGGTTGACAGACGGTCAATTTTGCCCGTCAACACAACCATACCACTCATGTCTTCTTATTTGATGTTTTATAAGAGACACTTATGGAATACTCCTTGAATCCTAAAATGCATAAGAATTCCTAGCTAATTAAGGAGGTGAGTGATTTCTATGAGTTCCACTGACCCTCCTTGAATGATGGGCTCTTTTGTACTTATCTCTTATTTCATGTTTCCTTCCTTCTTTCCCTAGTCTTGTACCTGATCCGTTCTTTGCTTGTCTCTACAAAGGATTTAGGATTTTCATCATTTGGTAATTTATTTGATTATGTTATTTAATCACCTTCTAATTGTATAGTTTGTAACTCTACACTTTTATTTTCAAGCTTCTCATTGTCTCTATTAAGGTTTCTAGTTCCACTCTACTGTTGTGACCATTCGATCATGTCTCTGCATTTCCCACACTGATATTTTGAACTTTCTCTTCTCTTTCATAACTGAAGGCTCCCTCTCCTTCCTCGTTTTACCAAATATTCATTCTTAGCTTGAACTGATGTGTTTATACTCTTAATTATGCACGAAAGTGTGCATGCAACATAATTTTTGTTCGACGAAAATAATATGTATACACATTTCTGGAAAAGGACTATAAAAATCTATTGTATATTTTTTTCTCTGAAGGCCACTAATCATATTCTTCCTAGTTTATTCTAATCTCTACTACTCAGAACAATTTTCTAAGTTCATAACTATATTCCTTTCTCCAAGATCTTTCCAACAACTATTTGTTTTCTCAATTCTGAGCCCAGAGAAAAAAATTATGCCCTTTTGAAATTTCTGGCATTTTTCTTTCAGCAGAGGTCTCTCAAACTAACAAGGCATCCATGTGGACCCCTTCCATGTGAGTTGTATGACATGGTGTTGATGTGGAACTAACATGGTAGCTGATGTGGCCAACTTCCCATGTGGGCATCAGGATATCAACATTGAAACAATACTTGGAAATTTTCGGGGGTCTGGGGTCCTATATAGGCCCATCGGCCCACTACAGTAGCAAGGAACTGACCCATCATGCTATTAACTTCGCATGCTCGACACCACTTAATATTTTTTTGATATTAGATATCATGAGTATCAACCCATCGAGGCATCAGGAACCCGACATATTAGGTATCGACTACCCGAGTATGTCAATGAAGGATGGGACTTGGGATATATCGAGGGTCCATGGATCCAGTGCAACAAAATCCCTCTTGAGATTTATCAATGACCAATATCCCTCGACCTCCAGATCCAACGACTGAGGTATAACTAATGCCTATGACACATGGAACTTTATCCTCGTGACACATGGGATAACTACAACACTACACATGGTACCAATGTGGTATGTTCATGGTTCTAACAAGGTATATCATGTGGAACTGGTCACTTGTCACACTTCTATTCTTGTTGAAATTTCTTGTCAAACACAACATCCACATGGAATCATCCATAAGTGTTGGATGTGGCAGATGGTATGGTCACTGACCCACCTTCCCATCAGGGGTACCGACATATCGAGATACCGATATATCACTCGTGGACAAGAATTGAACTTACAAGGGTTTAGGTGTCTGATATGGGCCCACTAGACCATCAAAATATTTACTCCCCACACATGACATCGCATAGATATTTGTGATATTTGGCAGCTCGGACACTGGGCCACCGATCAAAATTTTGCATCACGCACGGGCTCTGCATGATTTCGTGAATCTTTTGTACTTCATGCACAAGTAATAATGGTTTGATTCTTGTTTATAAATAGTTCATTCGACCCTCCCTTTATGCATGTGGCATAAATATTTAATGCCAATCATTAATCAGGGACTCTAGATCCTTGCAAAGGTCTGATCAACGACTGTTATGCAATGGTTTTCTTCTTGGGAAACTGTCAACTCTACTACTCTGATCATGAATAAGGGGATCCCTAGAATGTCAAGGGAATGGAGGATCAACCTGGATCTATTCCCCAGGGTTGAAAAATAGAGTTTAAACCAAAAATAATTCCCCATTTGGCATTGTCCAAGACATTAATTAATTTTACTATAGGAACTATTCTCCTGTCGTGTAGCAGACCCCTTCAAAGGCTCGATGTTGTAAACGATAGCTCTGATACCAATTTGTCACGCACCTAGCCTCCAACATAGGTCGGGCATGCTACTTCCATAACACCCTCCAAGATGCTCTGATACAAAACTGTGACATACCCAACCACCAATATATCCAAGAATGCACTTCTTGAGCCAATTCGTAAAAATAATACCAACAACTAAATGAAGAAGCATGAAATAACACATGTAGTTATCAAGATTCATGTTAAACTATAAAAGAGAGAACAATATGCCATGCAAAAAAATAACCAAGGCACATCGGTAATTCATATGTCAGAGATATTAATCAATACACAACAAAAATAATTATGTATAAGAATAGAAACACCATGACAAAGAGAACTTATCTTTAACAAAAACAATCACTAATTGGCTGCCGACCAAGGATATTCCACCCAACCTTAGACATTGTTGTTTCAATTCTCAACAACAGGTCACCCCCGAGCCAAGTCTATGAATCCACAAGGATAGGTTCCAGAACGACACTCAACTTCCCAAACCAGTCAAGACTCAAGGTTTTTCAACACACTACAATCCAAATTTCACCAACTCTTTTCTCCTAGCCTACATAGCATAGGAGATCGAACCCCCTTCACTGCCACATAGTACCTCAGCCTATCCACCTCCTTCAAGGGCTCTAGTTCAACTGAATGAGAATATCAATTCTAGAACTCTACAGGACTTGCAGCTACGACCAAGTTTATCAGAATCCCAATGCATCCATGAAATCAAGCATCAATTTGATGAGGAAGTGATCAAAAATCACTAACAACCAATATATAATGGCTCTTTTCTTCCCTTAATTCACTCCCCATGCCCAGACCTAGAGCAATAATGAATAACGAAAACAAAAATGATGAGCGACTGATCCAACAAATAAACTATTGAACAATTGATTAACCCCAAGACACTCAAGAATAAGGATTTTGTATCAAGACACTCCAAGCTCATTGCAGTCTCCCCAAGAGACTCATGTGCACCCTAACACAAGTATAGGTGATAATTAATTCAACAAGGTGTAAAGGGTTAGTCCCTCTATTGCCCTATGTCATGGAATCATATCCCCCTATAACTCTTGTCCTTGTTTGTTGTACAACTACCAATGTACTTTATTATTATTAATGATCAAAACATTACCTTTCCCAGTGCTCCAACCTTTTTTTAATTGTTCACCCTTTTTAATTATTTACTCTTTCCATTCATCATCTAAACAAAATACAAGGAGTCAAAACTGGGATATTACAATGATGCGTTACGTATATAGAGAAGGTTTTGAAGGCCAAGTGTTAACATGATCTTCTCACGGATAACAATGATGCCTAATGTAGTCCCACAAGTTGAAGATTTGTTCTTTGTTGATGTTGAATTTGGCCGAAAAACGTGATTTCCTCAACGGATCGTCAAAATAGTATTCCATTCGGTCCTCTACAGGCATTCCATTCGAAAGAGCTAGGAATATGAATTAAATCGTCATAAGAATATGAAAGAAAATACCTGAAGGAAGCTGTATTGATAAGGTCACCCTAGATACACATATGACTACTATGTAACATGAGTAGCTTCACGAAATATAAATAAGGTATGAAACATAATCCTAGAGAGAGTTGAATAGAGATAATGTATACACTTTGAACGTATCCTTGCATCTTTTGAATATGTTATTTGTAAAGAAAGAGAATTAATGTCCCTAATAAAAAAAAAAATTATTTGGTAATTTTGGGGTTCATTACATACACAGACCACCGACCCCTGTAGTTCATACATACATAAGGGAAGTTGTAGAATGATCGCCATCAGAAGTTGTCCGCATATCTGCAATGTGTTCATTTGAACATCAAGTACAAGAAGGGAAACACCAATAATGTTTCATATTGCCCCAGCCGACCATTGATCGTGGCGATAACCACCATGCTCAACTCTTGTGGGCATGATACATCTGATTGGCTGCTTCTCTACAAGAGCGATACGGATTTCGGCCACACATACAATACACTCTTGGAGGGTAACCGAGTTCCAAAGTTTCACCTCCAGGATGCACTACTATGTCACCTGGGACACCTTTGTGTTCCTTCAAGTGAGCGTGCCAAGATGATTTGGGAAGCACACTATAGTTGTGTCACTGGGCATTTCGGGGTTGAGAAAACAATGGAAGTACTAAAAAACTATTTATATTGGTCAAACCTTCGACAAGATGTCGGGAAGTACATCAAATCCTGCACTTCCTGTGCTATTGCCAAACCGACCATCAAGAAGCAAATCCTATATACTCTATTTCCTACCCCTAGTCGACCTTGGTAATCCATATCCATGGATTACATGTTGGGCCTTCCTTCTACTAAGAATGGAAATGAATGTGTTTTCATGGTCATCGATGGATTCTCGAAGATGGCCATTATGAAGGCCTGGAAGAAACATATCAAAGCAGAAGCCACTACTAAACTCTTCTTTGAACGAGTGTGGGTAAAATTGGGATCCCATAGTCTATATTCTCATATTAGGACAACAAGTTCCTTAGTACATTTTATTCCAACCTCTGGTCAATGTTGGATATCAAGCTCACTAAGTCCATAGCCTTCCATCCCCAAACTGATGGCCAGATAGAGGTCATCGACAGGATGATCATACACATTTTACGCATGTACAACTTAAAGCATCCACACACATGGGATGAGAGCCTCCCTTATGTACAACATAGCTATAACTGATCCCTCCATAGCTCAATCGACCACAGCCCCTTTCAGGTGGTCTTGGGACTCTAACCACTATGTCCCATTGACATAGACATACCATTTGCAGCTACTCAGGCTGATTCGTCTCATGTCGAGTCTGAAGCTTCCAAGGTGAACAACTTCATTGAGGGTATTCAAAACATTTTCCAATAGGTTCATGACATATTGGATAGAGCTAATTCTAAGTACAAGAAGCGGCATGATCAACATTGGGTGCAACACAACTTCTAGGTGGGGGACACAGTGTGGCTACATTTGCAGAAAGAGCACCTCACTGGACCCCACCGCAAGCTTCACCCACTCCCATATGGTCCATACACCAACACCAAGGTTGTAGGGGAAAATTCCTTTGAGCTAAGTATCCCACCATTCCTTGGTCTGCACCTAGTGTTCAATGTGCACCACCTTCAGCCTTACTTTCCACCTCTACTGGACACATCCGACATGGAAGAAAAACTCACACCAACAGAGTTAAACCCAGACTCCATGGAAAAAGACACAACTGATCTGTTTATAAACACATGGAGCAATAACACCCACCAACAGATGATCCAACTATATCAAGTTGTCAAAGCAGGCCAATTCCTTCACCAAGGTAAGTGGCTTACCAGGGAACAAGTTCCGCAAAAGTTTCCTCATCTCATGGAGGAACTCAACACAATGGGCACCATTGATTCCTAAGGGGGGAAGAATGATCTAGGTGGATATTGGTGTCCACCCACCTATTCCACTTGGACCCCAACCATTGTTTTTTTAGTTTTTCAGTTTCCTTAATTGTAGCACAATTTACTATTTTTGGTAGTTTTTTGGGTCCTGGAACTTCAGAGCTGTTTTGAGGCCCTAAACAATGTTTTTTGGGATCTGCCGGTCAGAAAATGTCATCATGATAGTATCTACTAATAATTGTATTCCTCGGATTCATCATTCTAATGATGTATCATATGCGTCAAACAGAGATAATATGCCAAAGTTTTGACCCCGAGAAATTGACGTACCAACCAATTTACCTCGACGAGGCCCATATTCTGGTGTTTCATCTCCTACGGTTAGTTTTTTTGGATGTTTAGGGTTTACATTGTTTCTAAATAATAGATAGTCCTTTGAGCCTCATTTTCAAATAGGTTTTAGAGGCTTGTAGTTGCTACATCTCTTCTCATATATAAGCTACCAGTGCCCTAGCTAGTTTATTTCTATTCTGCCTATAAACAAATTTCAGTTCTTTGATATTAATGAAATGAAGTGTTATTTCCATTGCATCTTTGTATTCATGGTTATTTGTGTATTTTGTTTCATTCTTGCATAAATCTGAATCACCCTCTTTTGTAAAGAAGTGATGGAATGAACAATATTAGAGAATCCTTTATAAACCTTCTATAGTATCTACATAATCCCATAAAAAATCTAAATTCTTAAACACTCTTTGGTGTTGACCATCTTCTAATGGCTTCATTTTCCTTTGGATCTAATACTACACCTTCTTCATAAATAATGTGCCCCAAATAATGGTTCCATTCTTGGTAAAAAGAACACTTTCTTAGCTTCACATACAACTGATTGTCCCTTAGTACTTGCAACAACAAACTCAAGTGATGTCCATTCTCTTCCTTTGAATTAGAATAGATAAGCATGTTATCCAAGAATACAATGAAAAACTTATCCAAATAAATTGTTAATATGTCATTCATTAATCATATAAAGATAGTAGGTGCATTTGTCAATCCAAATGGCACCACTACGAATTTATAATGTCTATACTTGGTTTTAAAGGTTGTTTTATTGATGTCTTCTTCCTTGAATATTACCAGATGGTATCTGGATCTCAATTCCATCTTTGAAAACACATTTTATCCTCTTAGTTGATCAAAGAGGCCATCGATTCTTGGTAGAGGGTACTTGTTCTACACTATGGTCTTATTCAACAGTCTAAAGTCAATACATAGCCTCAATGTTCCATCCTTCTTTTTCACAAAGACTACCAGTGCTCCCCAAGGTGAAACACTGTGTCATATGTACACTTTCTTCAACAATTATTCCAACTTCATTTGTAATTAATTTAACTTTGGTGTTCTCATTATACAAGGATTTTTTTGATACTAGGGAAGCTCCTATTATTAAATCAATAGATAAATCGATCCCCCTCTTCAGTGTTAATTCGAGTATTCATTGGAATACATCTTCAGAATATTGCAATACTGAAAAATATTCAAGGCTTGGTCGTTTCATGTTTTCTAGTACTCCTACATGAGCTACATACAATTGACAACCTTTTTTGAAACATCTCTTCAGTTGTAAGGATGAAATTTCGCTTATAGAAATGGGTCTTGGAATTCCTTTCACAACTCTTTGATTTCCTTCTTCATCAAGGCATGCAAATGTCTTATCATGACAGAGAAATCATGATGCTTTTCCAACCAATCCATTCCAATTTGGATATGACAATATCCTAATGGTATGAGATTCATATCAACAACTGCATTTACTCCATTCATATTTATTGGAGAGTATCTAACTATCTCATTGATCCTTCTTTTGGTTCCAATGGCTAGCTGAACCAAAATTGATTTTTTGAGTATACTTTTCACCAAATGACTACATTAGGATCAATGTAACAATGGTTTTCTCCCAAATTAATTAAAATAGAAATAGGACGATTAATGATGTTACCTTCCACTTCGATCATATGTGGTTGGTATTATTCTTATCGATCTTCTAAGGTTGTATATATTCTTGGAATATATCTTCCCATCTCTTCTATTGTAGTAGCTGCTTGGATGTTGTTCATGGTATTCATTTTATTTCCTATATGAGGGAAATCCTTGTGCATGTGGTCTTCCTTGCATCTCCAACATTGGATTGATGGTCTTCCCCTTTTTCCCAAGGAGTCTTCTTTCTTGGATTCCTTCTTAGCAGACTAATCTTGATTATTTGTGTTTGGACTATTTCTATTGAAAGGAAGTTTGAATCACTTCCTTATCTAGTCATATTTATCCATCTTCTTATCCTTCCAAGACTTTTTCAAATATTCTCTACCCTTTCCTTTCTCATACATGTACTTATCTTTTCTAATGGTTTCTGTCAAAGTTCTAGCCTCATCATATTGAATGATTTCATTGTTAAATGATG
>WSFP011453636.1:0-19503 GCA_009831015.1 Picea engelmannii
ATGGAAAGGCCGAGTAGTATTCCCCCGCACCCTACGAGAGGAGGGACCTGCGAACCTCTCCAATTTTCACACCTTCTCTTCGTGGCTCTGATACCAAGATAAAATATACGAGGCAAACAAACACGGTGAGGCTACGCTCACATCTTGATATTAAACGAAGACGGATTACATCCTTATATAGAAAAAGACTCTCGTGAGTCGTCTACATGCAAATCAAAAGACAACTAGACAACTGACTCTTAACAATGAACTGACTCTTCTAACTGGCGCTTATAACCCGTGCTTATTACTGGTGCTAACAACTAGATAACATCTCCATTATTTCCAAGTGGGATATGTAGAGGTGTGAATAAAAGGAGAGGTGTTTGATGCTCTACACTCCACATAAGTTAAAAGGAACATGGCATAATAAAATTGGCTAAGTTAAAGAGGCATGTGGAGTTTTGGTTGTGTAGAAGGAATAAGGGAGTTGAAGAGGATCGTGTTGATTGATCCTCTACACTTTGTAAAGGTTAAAGTTATGCAAATCCACCAATGGTCCAACATGTTGAGCTTTGAGCATGTGTATGCTTGAAAATTTTAGAGATTCTCTAGTGCTCTACACTCCACAGATTATAAGGGGCATGCATAGCAAATGACTTGTCAACCTCTACATATCTAAAGAGAGGGATTCTTCCCACAAACTAAAGAAAGAATAATAGCCTAAGAAGAAGAAGGTAGAATCCTATTTGGAGGATGATGTGACCACCCATGTTAATACATGGACCCTTTAATCAATCCCAAGATGTCATGTGCAAGCCAATGAAAGATAAAATTGCTTGAATTTTGTAGAATTTGAATTGTTGGAAAAGAACATTAGGGAACTACAACTGTGTTTTTAGAAATGGTTGGGAGGTCATTAACATTTTTCATATCTATGAGAAGCAAGGATAAGAAAATGAATGCAAAAGAAAGGTGGTTAGAATAGGCTTAGTTTGAAGGGGAGAAGAAGTTTCATAAGAATTTTCTACTAGAGCTTTGATTGGTTTGAACAATGATAGATGAAATACTACAATACAGGGCTATAACATTGTTGATTTGTGTCGCTATAGTCTTCAAACCCATTGTCGAGTTTTTCTTGCTACTACACATAAAAAATTTGTGTTGTGGTTGTGTCATATTTGCAGTGAATGTATGATGCTCAAATATGAAAAAAAAATATCATTTTTATTGGATCATTTTTGCATCTCTATAATTACTCATACATTGAATGTGTTATGTTCGCATCATGTTTTCCATGTTGATATAATACTTTGCTTAGTGTTGTGTAAAAAAAAACATAGGGTTAATGTGGAGACAACATGCACTCCATCCTTATGTTGCAATAGTCAATGTATGGAAGACGTAAGATCAATGCAATGTTTAAAAAAAAAAAAAAACCTAAATGACACAAAATGAAGATTTATGTCACCCTACCTATGGATTTCTACTATAAAGTGAAAAAAGAGGTTATCCCTCATTTATTTTTCATATGTGGGTGTGGGGGAGATATTATTTTCACTAAAAGGGATTTGCAGGGGCACTCGACAAGAGAAAGAAAGAGATATTTATGATAAATAAAATATAATTAAGTTGATTGAGTTCTCCAGGTTACTATTTTGGAATTTATCTCTATATATCTATTCCATTTATATACAAAATTTTATTTATGTAGTTATCTGAATGGATCCTTGAAGAATTAAAATGGCTAAGTGGTTATTTCTCTAGTTTAGTTTGTGCATAAAGAGCCATTGATTTTTTTTTCTTTAAACCTATTTTTAGAATCCTTTGATACCTTAGAAAAGTCCTTGAAAATATTCAAAAAAACGACTAAGGAAAAATATATGTGGAGATTTGGGCTACGTAGAGGCGTGAAGAAAAGTAGAGGTGTTTGATGTTGTCCACTCCACATAAGTTAAAAGGAACATAACATAAGAAAATTGGCTAAGTTTAAGAGGCATGTGGATCTTTGGTTGTGTAGAGGAAATAGGGGAGTTGAAGGGGATCTTTTTTCTCGATGCTCTACATTATGTAAAGGTTAAATCTATGCAAAGACACCAACATGTGGATCTTTGAGAATGTGGATTCTTGAACTAGTTAGAGATGCTCTCGTGATCTGCACTCGATAAATTATAAGGGGCATGTGGAGAAAAGGACTTGTCAAACTCTACATAGCTAAAGAGAGGGATTCTACCCACAAATAGAAGAGAGAAGAATAGGCTAACATGAAAAAGGTATAATCCTATTTGGAAGATGATGCAACCACCCATGTTAATACATGGACTCTTTGATCAATCCAAATATGCCATGTGGTAAGACAAGGAAAGATAAAATTGCTTGAATTTTGCAGAATTTGAAATGTTGGGCAAGAACATGAGGGAACTACAATTGTGTTTTTGGAAATGGTTGGGAGGTCATTAACATTCTGCATATCTATGAGAATCAATGATAAAAAAAATTATGCAAAGGAAAGGAGGTTAGAATAGGATTAATATGAAGGGGAGAAGAAGGTTCATGCGCATTTTCAAGTAGAGGATTGATTGGTTTGAACAATGATAGAGGAAATACTACAATACAAGGCTATAACATTGTTGATTTGTGTCTCTATAGTCGTCAGACCCCTCATCATGTTTTTCTTTCTAGAACACATCATATCTGTGTGTCATGGTTGTGTCATATTTGCAGTGAATGTATGATGCTCAAAATAATAATAATTAAATATTTTTATTGCATCAATTGTGCATCTCTATAGTCAGTCATACATTGGTTGTATTATGTTGGCATTATGTTTTCCATGTTGATACAACTCTTTGATTAGTGTTGTGTAAAAAAAACCAACATAGGGTTGATGTGGGGACACCATGCACTCCATCCTTGTGTCACAATAGTCCATGCATGAAAGATGCAAGCTCAATGTAGAGTTCAAAAATAAAAAAAGTAAATGACACAAAATGAATATTTTTGTCACCATGCCTATGCATTTCTACTATAAATTGAAAAAAGAGCCCCCCACTCATTTTGTTTTCATATGCGGGTGTGGGGAAGAAATTATTTTCACTAAAAGGTATTTATAGGGGCACTTGACAAGACAAAGTAAGAGATATTTGTGGGGTATCACTAAATCAAAGGTACATTTTTGTCATTTTCCCTCTATTTTTTTGAACTTTATAGAATTAAAACAAAATGGGATTTGGATTTTGTAGATGGGATTAGGTTTTTGGATATGTGATATGGGATTTGTATTTTGGAGATGGGACTTTTGTTTTGGGTATGGGATTTACAAATTAAAAAAAAAATGAAATAAAAGTAGGTTTAAGAATAGATCTTTTTTGCTTCCTCTTCCACTCCCCCTTCTCATTTATTTTCCTCTCCCTCTTCTCCTTCTCTTCCTATTTTCCTTCCTCTTCCACTCTTCAATTATTTATGTCCCTCTCTCTCTCCTCCATTCCCTCTCCTCCTTCCTCTTCACCTCCTATTTTTCTTCCATGGTCCTCTCCCTCTTCTTATTTTTCTTCCCCCCTCCTCTCCATATTTTCTTTCCCTCCTATTCTTTTATTCTCCCTCTCTCACCTCCCCCTCTTCATTTTCCTCTTTATTTTATCTCTCACCCCCCTCTTAATTTTCTCTTCCTCTCCTACTATAGTCCCCTAAGTTCTAGTAGAGAATCACCTACCATTATATAGTCAAATCAATTTTTAAATAGGATTTACAAATTATTCTTTCTTGAGTAAAGGTTTATATTAGGGATGAAATAATTGCATGCTTGTAGCATTTATTTTAGATACAATTTTCTTATTTTCATGCAATAGAATCTCGTGTCTTTGTTTAAGTTTAAAAATTACATCTAGGAGGAGCATCACATTATCACATTTTTGTTTTACCTCATATTTTAGGTGAAGATTGAAGACTAGTGAGTATGTAGAAATTTCATATTTCTAACCCCCTCCCTAATATTATAAACTCCGCTATCAATGGAAATTTGTTATGGATGAACTTATATCTCTTTATTTAAACCTTCTACTTTATAATTTTGTGCATTTTTCTCATTCTCTTAAAGTTTTATGTGAACATTGATTTTTTTTGGGATAATAAACTCAATGTAATCATTTTTATTTTGTGAAAATATTTTTTTGGAAGGAGACTCTCTTCAAATTTGTGATCAGAAAAGATAAATTTTTGACAAGTTGACACTTCCCAATCTTTGCTTGGGGCACTTTCCTCATCCTATGATGTTATGTTCCTGAAAATTTTTGATCTTATTTAAATTTGTAATGAAATCAAATGGTTGTGAGGACTTGATATAGATTATCGGAGGACTAGTGAATTCCATTAATCATGCATGAATGATTGAAAAATCAAGGAGATCATGCTCTAGCTATCCTTGTGTTGGTCAAATACATCCTCCAAGTCCTCAGAAACACCACAAATTATGATGGTGATGTCATGTTTGTCACATGTGGTGCATTAAAATCATTGCAAAATGAGTCTATTCAAGATATCATTATTTGATATTGCTTGTTGATTGTCTATAATGATTTTACTTAGAGAGATAGAGAAAGAGAAAAAGTTGTTAAATCTTCAAATAAATGTCTATTTATCTTAATCATCATTGTCAAACTTTTTGTTAATTGATCCAATGCTAATATAGACCACCAACCAATGGCTAGGCCACCATTCTCAAACTAAAAGTAAAACACCGTATAGTGGATGTTATAACATAGGTTTTTAGTGTCAGAAGATTAGGTAGAATTTTCTAAAAAACCTCCACTTTTGATAGTAGAGGTTTTAGTAGATGTATAACTAAAAATTATGAGTGGCTGGAAGGTAACAGACATTTTTTCCCAGTGAATTTAAAACAGTAAGCCACACTGGTGCACATATATTCAGTGTGCATTGGTGTGTTTATATACATTGAAAACCCCAGTGTGTGTTTTATACATACAATACACTAGTGTATTTAATCTATTATAAAAGCACATATGTAACGTATTTACTATTGTTCCCTGGTATAAAAGAACAATTTAAATGCAACGGTGCTTAAATAGGTATGAAATGCACCATTGATTTCAAATGAAAACAATGCACTGTTGTGTTTTAGTGTCAAATTGTTTTGTGTTGCAATTATGCAAATGTAACTTTTTGTTTATTTTAATAAAATTTCTATTTTCATCACAAATTAAATATTTTTTATACTAATGTTTATTTTTATATTTTAATTAATGTGTTTAGATGTAATCATTACATTAAAGAATTGTAACATTTAAGAAAATTTACCATAAAATTACACGTTTATGAATTTGAATGATGTAAATATTTCAAATATTTAATCAGTAATATAATATTTTACAATAGTGAATATTGAAAGAAAAAAGGAAAGCCATTTTATTAAACACAAATAAGGGACTCTTCATTATACAAAATGGGACAACATAAAGGTTCATGGTAATCAAAATGCCAATAAATAATTGTTACAATTATTGGCAATCCATTGTCATACCAATTCAAACATGAATATGTCAACATTAAACAAAATGATTGGTTCTTATAGAAAAACATTTCAAAATATAAAAATTGAAACATTCAATTATATTTATCATCATTACTCACTTGAAATGATACCATTACTCGAATTACTTGCATGCCTCATTTCTTCATCACTTATAGGGGATATCAAACTTGGGTTATTTACTATGTCTTCTTAATTGCCTTGATTTTGTTTTTCTTCTTCATGCTCCATCTACAAAAATAGAAATAAAGTGTAATCAATATATCTACATTTATAAATATAATATACATGATTGTATAAATTGAAAAGTGTACCATAAAAATGAGTGTGGAATGGGTTCCTAATTCTTAGATTCATTGGATTGATTTTTGTACTATTAAGTGAAAAGAATAACTAATAGAGATTTAATATACTATATCTCTCATCCTTTTATTAAAAAAATCTCATTTCATTAAATTATAGCGCAAATCGAGATGAATTGAGGACCAATACATCATCATTTACATCCTTTGTAATTTTTTTCTTCATAAGAGGGCCTTCTCTTCCCTCGTTGTCGATACCTACACAACATTCAATATATGTGAAATAATTTTTTAAAACATGTTAGCTAGTATTGTAAAGAAGTACAATATTAGTAAAATATCAAAGAAAAGATTGATGTTTATCACCTTTTCATTGAGCTAATTTCCATGTTTAAAACATTTCGTTGTTTTTGTTTCCACAATTTTTTTCCATGATATTATATCAACCATATTCTATCAATGAAAAACTTGCACAATGAAATATCATGTATACATGTATTTATAGTATTGTGTGCATCATTAAACCCAAAAGCACTTTAAGAAATGAGAGAGATTGTTAAGCCCTATATAAAACCCCATGTTAAGTACAAAATCCCTTATTAAGCCCTAGATATTGAATTATTACTTTTCTAGTGTTATATTAGTAGGTCATATATAACCCTTCATTATACCCTTTCATTATAATTGTACCCTTTGTATCCTATAAATACCAAGGAGACCTAGTCTTAGGATCATCTTAGCTCATCCTTTACATTGAATATATTGTAAAAACAAGTTTCCCCCTCAAAGCAGACTTCTATGCATTGAATTTTTATTATTTTCAAAGATTTGGTTCATAACATTTGATATCAAAGCATTGATCCTAGGGTTTTTCTACTTCAAGAGAGTCATCTTGACATTTTTTCTATAATTGTTTTCTTGGGACACTTCAAACAATGAAATTCAGAGGTTACTCAGGAGACATATAATAGTATGTATGGTAAACATTTCAAGTTTTGGTGTGTTATACTTATAGAGTCATAGCCTATGGAACATAAGGTTTTGACTCATCCTGAAATTAGTTTTAAACAATTCATCTTGGGTATTTTTTTCTATAACCTTTTTTCTAGGAATTTTCAAATAGTTTAATTTTGTGGAGACTAAGGAGACAACTATTTACGTTTGGTCCAAATTTTAGGTTCTGTATGATTATAGTATTGGAGATATATTCTTTAGAATTTAGGGTTTGTGATTAGTCCTTAAATTAGCCTCAAACTCGAGTCATGTTTTTTGTTTTCACTATAGAAAATTTGGTGAAATTTCTGACTTTGAAAATTTCAGAATAATGAAAAGATATATCAAATTACATGTGGAATTTTAAAAATATTTTTAATCATTATAAATTGTGAAATATATCTCATGGACATTGGGGTTGTTTACTAATCCTGCAATTAGTATTAAACAAGACATTTTGGTATTTTTTCTATAACTTTTAATTAGTGAAGTTTCAAACTATGAAATTTTCAAGAGCTTAATAAGTCATATCAAATTAGTACATGCCAAAATTTCAAACTTAGAAGGGTTCAAAGTTCAGATATATATCAGGACAAAGGTTATCCATTCATACATACTCCAAATTAGGGTTTGAAAGGTACATAACTTACAATTAGCATACAGTTTAATTGGAAGATCTAAATTTTTAGTAATTCAAAATTTTTGAAAAAGAGGAAAAATAGGAGAATTATTGTTTTCTCACATGGTTCCAAAGATTCCTACAAAATTTACTTCACCAAATACAACTCCAAAGAGTTCAACCATGACTCAAGAAGGAAGACAAGATTTTTTCACAAGTTTGTAAAGGTGGAAAATAAGATGGATGGAAATAGGAAAGAGGTGGAAAAGAAGATGGATGAAAATGATAAACAAATGGAAAAGAAGATGGATGAAATAAGATCAAAGGGAATATGTTTCAATTTTGATACAAAGTATAGTAAGGGGCATAAATGAAGTGAGAAGAAATTATTCTACATAGATTGTGAAGATGAAGAAGATAGAGAATTGGAACCATAACAAGATATATATATAGAAGAGACTAGTCCAACAATATATTGTCAAACATTGGCTGGCATAAATACTCCACGAACCCTCAATATATAAGGGAAATGAGTAAAAATGATCAATTTCTTCTTATTTATAGCACCAGAGTTTCAATTAATGATTGCAGATGGAGGTACCATAAATTTTTCAGGGAAGTGCCATAGTATTAAGCTCAATATGGGGGGAGTATTTATTGGATAGTCCCGTGATTTCCATCCAAATGGGTGTGGATAATTTTGTATTAGGGGTTCGATGTTACAATCATTGGGAACAATGACCCTTAATATTTAAGATATTTTCATGATATTTTCCTTAGAAGGAAAAAAATTGAGCTTAGAGGTATCCAAGGAAAATCATCTAATGTGATAAGCTCTAATAGCATGACAAAATTACTCAAAAAGGGACACCATGGTGTAATTGCAAAATTGTGCTCACTAGATGTTCAAACATCTATATCCTCCATTAGATCTCCAAATAGTTATAAAAAATCTTCCAAGGTATTTGGAGAAATTCCTAAGGGTCTTCCACCTGCTTAAGATCACAATCCTACTATTTATTTTCAATGATGAAATGTACCACCTAACATTAGGCCTTACAAGTATCCATATGCAAAAAAGAGTGAGATTGAGTGTATGATCTAAGAAATTTCAAAGGCCGACATCATTCAATCTAGCCATAGTTATTTATCTTCACTAGTGGTGATGGTTATAAAAAAACATGGTTCGTGGTGTATGTTTCCAGATTATAGACAAATCAACAAAATGACCATCAAAGATAAGTTTCCTATTACTGTAATTGGTGAATTGCATGGAATAATTTTCTTTACTAAAATGGATCTTCATTCGAGATATCATCAAATCAAAATGAGGCAAGAAAACATTCCCAAGTTAGCCTTTAGAAGACATGAAGGTCCTTATGAGATTTTGGTTATGCCATTTGGACTTACTAATGCACTTTTAACATTTCAAAGATTGATGAATTCTATTTTCAAACCCTTCCTTACAAAAATTTTATTAGTATTTTTTGATGGCATAATAATCTACAACAAATCTTGGGAAGAGAATGTACAACATGTTGATAGAGTATTACAACTATTGGAATAACAATAAATTTATGCAAATCCTTCCAATTGTTCCTTTGGGGTTCGAGAAGTGGAATATTTGGGTCATATTGTATCTCATGAAGGTGTAAAAGTGGACCCTAACAAAATTAAATTAATGAGGGAATGGCCAATTCCCAAAACCTTGACGAAATTTAGAGGAATCTTAGGAGTTATGGGATATTACCTCAAGTTTGTTAAGAAATTTGGTCAAATAATAGTACCTCTAACAACATTATTAATAAAGAAGCATTTTCTTGGACTCGAGTAGAAACCAAAGCTTTTGAAAACCTTAAGGAGGCTATGTGTACAACTCCTATCCTCACAACACCTGAGTTCACAAATTTTTTTATTGTAGAGTGGGATGCCTCAAGCCATGGAATTGGTGCAGTATTAATTTAATAAGGAAGGCCCCTTACCTTTGAGAGAAACCAACATAAGGGAAATAAATTACTGAAACCCATTTATGAAAAATAAATTTTTTTCCATACTACATGCATTTAAGAAATAACACCCATACCTAATAGGAAGACACTTCAAAGTAAAAACATATCATGATAGTTTGAAGTACTTATTGGAGAAACAATTATATTCAAAATATAAACAAAAATGGGTTACAAAGATGATAGGTTATGACTTTGAAATTATCTACAAAATATGAAAACAAAATATTTTCGTAGATGCATTTTTTATGCAAACCCCACCATCTCTGAGGGTCCACGTGACATCCTGATCTAGGATCATTCTATTTGGGAGCTGAATCAACTCTTCAGGCCCTACTTATCCCTCAAAACATTTTACACATGTCCTTAATTCCCTTGGTGCAGGTTCATGTAAAAAAAACCACGGACGCTTTCTCTCTAAGCCCCCTTTCTAATTTTAAAACAATTTCGGTCCCTAGCCCCTTTTCTCGAGCTATATTCTCACATGACCGAGGGATTTGATCAGGTGCCAAGGATAACACGCTAATTTGACGCTTGGGCTTCGACAATTTCTTTACAACACCTTTTCCACAAATCTCCTGGATCACTGAAAAGGCAATTACGCCAAGCCTCAGATCGACAGTCCTTAGGCTTCGATCGATGGGCGGTCCAAATATATTCCCTTTTGGCTTCGACAATTTCCTTTGTTCTTCAAATGACACAACTTCTCGTATTTTCCGACACCAAAACTTCGAACGAGTTTTCCTTCCTCCACGTGTCCCCTCCTTAATTGATGGCTAGGATGCCTTCGAGACTTCAGGTATTTCCTCCCTGTCCACAAGACAATTAAAATTATTTGAAGTGTCACATCCCCAAACTACGGGATCTTGTGCCACGCATCCTCCTCAAATGGATGGTTGGGATTGACTCCGACCTTCGGGCCTTTGGGAGTCCAAACAACACTGCACTCTATTTTCCTCGGAGTGCCGGATCTCTGGACCTTTGGATCTACTGCCATGTTTCCTCCCTGTGAGCAATAGTCTTGATCAACTCCTCTTCCTTCTATTCTCCTGGAGTATCTATCCTCCGTATCTTTTAATCTGTCGACGTGTTTCCTCTCCAATGGATGACCCAGATGAACTCTAGGTCTTTGGGACTTCGAGAGTCCTCCACCCCTAACTTCCTCTGAAGTGCTATTCCACCAGAGTACATGATCTTTCGACATCTGTCCTCTAATTTTGGAAGGCCATGATTATATCTGGGCTTCGGGACTTCGGGGGTCTCGACTTCTCCACGCGCAAAATATCTTGAATGCGCAAAGTCTAAAGGACTTTACCGATTAACCCTTGTGCAACTCCTCCTGATCCAATGGATATCCTCTCTCCTACAAACTCCCCAATGGATCTCATCCGGTGATTCCCGCTCCTTGATAAGTCCTCCTTTAAACTTGATCCATGACTTCCACTAATGCACAAAGCCTTAATGACTTATAGGGTTAAACCCCACATTTCTTCTCCAGATCTAAGGGTGATAAAAGACCTTGTATCCTCCCGAATAGATCTCAGTCGTTCGACTCTTGAAACAAGGAAATCCTCTCCTCCTTAAGGATTTCAACACTATCCTTCCTGAGCTTGATTGCAAGAGATAAATAGGATCTCTTGCGCCCTCTTATGTGCTCCTATGGAACTTTAAAGTCGTTGACTTAGAATTTTTCTAAGTTCCTCATGTAGAACTCTTTTGCTCGCTATCTCTTCTAAGCTTTATTCCTTGAGGTATTTCAGACCTCTGGCGCACTCCTTACATCTTTTGAACTTCCAATGAGTTTTAGACTTAGATATTTCTAATAAAATATCCTCACGCACCCCTTGCACTCATCTCCTCTGAAACTTCTTCAACACTTAAACAAACTATTTACTCGATGCACTCCTTGCACGGGTCTTCTCAAATATATGCTCTCCACTAAGCAATTGTGCACTCTTTTCACTTTAACTAAACAATTGTGCACTCCTTGCACTTCCACTGTAAATTCACATTATCTCTTCTGAGCTTTTGAGTCTATCTTGACTCATCCTACACACTCCTTGTGCGCACTGTGCACTCCTTGCACTAGGAATCTTAGAAGAGAAACAAATTAAACTTACAAAAACATCAAAGGTTTCCACACTTAACTATGAAAAACATAGTCATGCATAAAATATACATAAACAAATAAAACATAAAGAACATAAAGAAACATCACATGTACTTAAATAATTCAGATGAACACAACACCATGCATTTGGAATCAAACTTCTCTTCTTGTATTCATTCAGTAAAATATGTGGATGGACTCATACAACTCTGTGCAACTCTTCATAAGCTTCAACAACTCTCTCAGCATCAATAAAAATAACATTTAACGGCCTCATTTGGGCATAAAATACATATATTTATACATGGAGAGGCTTATTGAGACTTCCCTCCAGACTTCCTTAGAGATATCCTATCATAGTTAATACATTCACCTACTAAGGACTATTACATTGAATGGAAATTACATTTAGATATGAGTCGATACTCAGTATCTGTACAACCTTATATGATAATTAAAACAATTACAATCCTTGGCGGCCTCATGTGATGGCTCAAGATTCAAAATATTTAAAATCTTTAAATTACAATACTTTCAAAACAAAAAGATGCACCCTCCTTGGAATTCAAAAAAAAATTGAAATCAATGCGTTGGGTGCTGAGTTGTCCTCCACCTGGCCTCCTTAAATGCTGATGGAAATTCTCCTGCATCATACTCCTCTGGCCAAAAATTCATGGACTCCCGTCCATGAGCTCCTGCACTGTTTTTCCATGCTTCTAAATATCATATTCATTTACCCAACTAGCATCCTCTGTTGGGTGATTCTTCCACTTCACCAGGTACTCAAAATAGGTCTTTCTCCTAGTCTTCTTACCAATCCTCTGATATATGATCTTCTCCATTCATGGCTTTTCTATTGTTGGCATCTACTTCTCCCACTGAATCTCCTTCTGATCATATGATCCTCCTGTATCATCCATCCTATAAGGCTATAGGTATGCAACATTGAATATGGGTGATATTCCCACATCCTCTGGAAACTCAATCTCATATGCATTTTCATCAAACTTTCTGAGGAATTACATGGTCCTATTTTCTTCATCTTCAATTTATTATATGTTTCCCTTGGGAACCTCTCTTTCCTCGGGTGTGCTAAAACTTGATCTCTGACTTCAAAATGAACCTCTCTCCTTTTCTGATCAACTTGGCTTTTATACTTCTGGTTGCTCTCCTATAACTATCTCTTTATCTGATCATAAATATTCTACATCTTTGTAGAAAAGTCTTATGCTCTTGCACGCCTGAACTCATCATGTTTCAAATCCCTTAACCCACTGAGGAGTTCCTCATCCAACTTATGGGTTCCCTTTTCCAAGTGGCAATACTTTGTTAGATTGATCACCTGGAATGATGCTATGGGATCTCCACTACCGTTGAGTATGTATATGTTTTCCAAGTCCACATTCTTGAGAATCCACGCAATTTCATCTGCACAAGGGAGCACTATAGTATGAGTTGCCACCCTATGTAGTCCCGACCTTCGAACATTCTTGAATATTTGGATATTGACTTGGTCTTCAGCTTCTACCAGGAACAATTGGAGTTCGAATTGGTCTTCAACTTCTACTAGTTGTCACCCTATGTAGCACACTATATCATGTTAGCATGCAAATAACTCAACAAAAAACACTTTTAAAAAACAAACTCAATTAAAACTTGCAATCCATAAAAACCCCTGCACACACTCATCCCATACAATACTCATAAATCTATTTATATTTATTAAAATCTGTCTATACATTGTATAATAATAAATACATTTGCATATTCTCCATTCAACAGCTAACACAGTGGCAAGATTTGGGAACATATATCATCTTAGAACTTTCACACTAGTACATGCACCCCTCCCAACCATGTGTTACAGCTCCACAATTAAATCACTTAGCCACAAACCCGACAGTAAGATCTTGTTTCGAAGGACCAATCACAAGCCAGGAAATAAAATTGAATTGCTAGTAACAAAGTTGAACTATAGAAAAAAGGGATAATTTTTTTGTCAATGTGAAAAGTAATTTGTAGTCAATGCAAAATCGATTGCTATAGTCCCTTTTTTCTATGCACTCCACGTCTCCCTCCCATTTCTCTTAGTCTTCCATTGAATTGTGAAATCGTAGGTAATATTGTAAACGGTTCCAAGTCAAATTCGTTTGATTTTAATTAGTTTTCCAAAAAAAAATTGCAATTTTATAAAATTTATCAAAGTTGTGCTAAATTTAAATATTAAATTAAATATTTCAAAAATTAAAAAAATATTTTTAAAATTTTTAAAACATGATTTTTTATGGTCTTGATTGGTTCATGTATATGAAATGACTAATCCTATCTAGTTTTGCAACAAAATTTCATATATACAAATTATTTAACAAACAAATAAAAAATCATAAAAATTTGTCATCACCAAGTGTCTTGGGACTTAATCACCACTGAAAACCCCTGAAAACTATTGTGTCGAGGTGTCTTGGGGATTAGTTAACACTAACAACTACCATATACATATTTCTACTGACCTCATCACACAGTGCTTCTATTTGAATTTGTTCACATTGCCCCAGATTCTCCTGCTAATTTTGAGTCAACATTATCACAATCCACATTGAATACCAGGCAACAAAAACATGGTATATAGAAAAAAATTGATATATGACTGTGATAACTTCTTGAGCCTCTGTAGCATTCTGCATGGTGGCATACCTAGACTCTGTCGCTTTGTACATTGTAAAATACATTGTGATGTGCCTGATATTGGTAGTAGCTTCCTTCCCTTGCTACAATTTTCAACAGTAACATCTATACGCTGCAAATAAGCAGCACATGTGCTTTTAGATGCATGGAATTTTCTCGTAAATGCGAGAAAATCAATTTAATATAAATTAGTTAACTATTTTGCAAATTGTGTGACTTGTCACAATCTTAGATGTGCAAATATTGAAAATGTGGAGGCACGAAAGTGTAGCAATGCAAGACAATGATCGGTGTGGGTTCTCCGCATAACGCCTAAAAACACAATGTCTTATATCAGATACCTTTCAAAAACAAATAACCATAATAAAAACCATCAAACAATCTACAAATAAGCAACACTTTTGCTTCACATTGTTTCTAGATATGTTTGGTCCTAAATGGGAGAAAATCAATTTATTATAAACCAATGACCTATTTTGCAAATTAAGTGGTTTGTTACAATCATGGATGCAAAACTATTCGAAATCCCAACAACGGAAGTGTAGCAATGCAACACGCTGACATGTGCAGGTTCCTCACATAACACTTAAAAACACAACATCTTAAGTACGCTATGTGAATGCTTTCTCTATTATCAATCCCTGTGTTGGTGCTCTGCAGGTATGCAGTCCATACAACTATACTTGGTCTACTTAGCATTACGTATCTTTAAGCCTTGTGTATCTTCAAAACAAGATGAGAGAATTCATGTTATTTCCTTCTAAATCACAACAAATGAATTTACTATAAATCAATAATCTATCTTGCAAATTACTTTGCTTGTCACAATCATCGATGAAAAACCATTTGAAATGTTGAAGTGCAAAAGTGCAACAATGCATGAGGACAACGTGTTTTAGTTCTCATAACATGGCTTAAAGATAGACAGTCCTAAGTAGACCTAGAATAGATATATGAACTGCATAACTGTTGAAGCATCCAAGCACAACAATGCCAGAGCACAAGAAATACAAAATCTTCGTACAAGTGTTGGAAGAATGGATTCACCACATGAGGATTTAAAATAGTATGTTTGATTTCTTTCCAAAGCAGGTGTGCACAAACAACATTGAAATATCGCACAAGCAAAAGCACATGCACAAATTGTAGAAAACAATATGAATAAAGGAATCACAACATATAGCAATAAAGGAATTACAACAAAGTACAGAACTAATGCAAATGTGCACCCGCAGAAGCATAGCAGCTTGCGAGCGTGTCTTTCATCCGCACAATGATCGAAAATACAATAAGTATTTATTATTCCCACCACACGTCTGTTTCCAATGTGAACGCACACAACCAATAGTTATGCGCACTCGCAAAAATCCATCTACAAAACCACCGAGATGTGGAACTGATAGTGCCAACATGCAAAAACCACCACAATGCAAGCATGCCAAAGAATTTCTAACATACCAAATGTGCATTGTGTGAGGCAAACAAAATTGCACAAAGCACAAAAGACATAGCTATGCGAGATGCAGAAAAATCATCCAAGAAAATGTTTTCTCACATAATTAGCATTGCATTGAGCTACTTTGCAATGATAGAAAAAATATAGACCCATTGCAATGATAGAAAAATGATCTACAACCCCATTTGTTGCAAAAATTGCATCAGATTCCTTACATCAAGACATATCTTTCGAAAAAAAAATCAGTTATATGCATCTCCAAATGAAAATGAAGATGCCAAAGACATAGTTGCATTGAGTTCCCGCACATGGTCATCACAAAAGTATTGCAAAAGTCGACCTTCCAAAGCACCACAATGCAGAGATGCCACAAAATTGAAAACATACCAAATATTTATTGTGCAAGCCAAAAACCTGTACAAAGCACAGAAGAAACATATGTGTGTGATGTGGGAAAAATATCAATGCAAACATCTTCACACATAAGCAACAATTCATTGCACATTGCAATATCTTTAGAAGAATGCGGTTATCTACATCTTCAAATGCAAATGAAATTCAAACAGAACTATCAATACATATCATTTTTCATATGATAAACCGCAAGGGCTTTAAACAAAAAACTAGAGATAAATCCAATAAAATACAACACTTGCACTATGGATGAAGCATATACTATTAGACAACAAGCACACAAGCCAATTCCATCTTATCCAATAAACATAGGTGAATATCCATATTTACATATGCAAAGTATGAATTTATTCAAATTATCCTCACAGGAATTGAAAACAGACAGAATGTTCACTATCCCAGGAAAAAACCATGTACAAAGCACAAAATATACAACTATGTGGGATGCGAGAAAATTGTCAAAGCAAGCCTTGAGCCGCTTAAATCGTTTCTATTAAAAAAAATACAATTGCCGACGATTTCGACTAGCAACACAACATAACTAATTGCACTATGCAAGGTCTTTCCGTGTACACCTTTGATTGTTTTCTGCCCACACAGTTTCTATAGGAACAACAATAGGATCTAATAAAACACTAGAACAAACTCCAACAAAACACAACACTTGCACTATGCATGAAGCATATACTATTAGACAACAAGCACACAAATTAATTACATCTGCACAACAAACATAACTGAATATTCATATATGCAGACGTAAAATAAGAATCATTTTCTAATCTTCCTTGCCATATAGCACCCAATCCACCAGATTTCTTACCCTTTGACATAGATTTGCAGAAGCCCAACACCACAACTGTTGCAACTTGCAACACACAACACTTAAACATTGACAACACCTTCGTCTTTCTGAACGTTTTTTTTTTCCTGTCAATCTTTAATTGTCTCACGTGCCCACACCTTTTGTAAGAAGCCCTGACCTACTTAAATCGCCTCTACAAAAGAACAAAACAACAATCATCCATTTCAACCAGCGATAGAGTAGAACTAACTACACCATGCAAAATAACAATTAGTGTCTAATCTTCCAGTGCACGAGATTTCTTACCCTCTGACATAGATTTGTAGGAGTCCAACTCCTACAACTTGCAACACACAACACACCTTTTTTCCTGTCAACCATTAATTGTCTTCATCGTGCACACTTTTTGCAAGAAACCCTGACCCACTTAAATCAACCCTACAAAAAAACATAACAACAACCAACCATTCCAATCAACAACACAATAGAACTAACTCCATTAGGCACACAACCAAACTGGCTCAAAGAAAAATAGTAGATGCGCAAGATTTCTTATCATCTGGCATATAGTTGTTGAAGCTCAAATTCACGTGTAGCAAACCACTACTTCCAACACTTTCAACTTTCAAAAAACCTCGTCTTACACATTCATAGCACACTATATCATGTTAGCATGTAAAGAACTCAACAACAATTACTTTGAACAAACTAACTCAATTAAAAATCCTTGCAATCCATAAAATCCCACACACATAATCATCTTATACAATACATAGAAATCTATTTATATTTATTAAAATGGGAAATCTATTTATATTTATTAAAATCTGTTTTTACAGTGTGTAATAATAAAAACATTTACATATTCTCCATTCAATAGCTTACATAGTCAATATCTTACATAGTGACAAGCTTCCAAAACCATATCTTCTCAAAACTTTCACACTAACCATGCATTACAACTCCACAATTAAATCACTTATTAAATTGTTGCTGCTACCCTGGCAATATGATCAATATGATCTACCAATCACAAGTCAACAAAAAAAAAATGAATTGCTAGTAACAAAGTTGAACTATAGAAAAAAAAAACGATAAATTTTTTGACAAAACATAACTATTTTCCCTTATCCACTGAAAGTCCTGGTTTTTAATAAAAAGAGATTTTACTTGACCTTTGGGTCTGTTTTCTTAAATGAAAATTCGTTCAAAAGAAAATTGATATATACTCCCAAACAACTTTTGAATGGCCTGTTTTTTTTAAATGCAAATTTGTTCACTAAGAATTGCTATATACTCCCAAACAGGGATTGAAAAGAGTCGGGTAGCTATGGAAGCTATTACAATAAAAAAACACAACCATAGATGATTCTGGGTAGGTTTGACGTCATGATGGCAAGACCCACTGTGGTAAGATAGGTGGCATGCCTTGCACAGGATCGAATGACCCACTAAATTAACAAATATAAAATCCACGTCGAAGTCTAGTTATCTACAAATCGAATCGTCTTTCTTTCAAAAGCTTTATGTACAATTCTCAGTCGTGCCCAACCAGAAAAGCTTTCTGTACAATTCTCAGTCGTGCCCAACCTCGCAGGTATGGCTATTGTGTTTGTTCTTCATCTGTTTCCACATTCTCTGCCTGCTCTTCAACTGTTTCCACATTCTCTGCCTGTGCATCCCAAAATTGTGGTTCAACTGTTTCCACATTCTCTGCCTCTGCAACCGAAAAATTAAGATTAAAACTATTTGAATGAGTTAAAGATTAGTCATGGCAAAGCAACATAAATAG
This sequence comes from Picea engelmannii, assembly GCA_009831015.1. Lineage (NCBI taxonomy): Eukaryota > Viridiplantae > Streptophyta > Pinopsida > Pinales > Pinaceae > Picea > Picea engelmannii. Next base: position 18,707 of record WSFP011453636.1, read on the forward strand.
AGACAGATACCTGTTTGTTTTTGTTCTTGCATATCACGAGGAGACTCTTGTTGTTGGCTATCCTCCTTCGGGTGCTTTATGCCCAACATGGAGGCCACCACCCCACCTGCTCGCTCTACAATGCCCTTCTTCCCTTTATTATTCCCCTCGTTGAAACCATCAGTTTCTTCGGATCGGTCTTCTGCGGCGCCATACCCGAGCTTCGAGGCAACCGCCTGGGCTGCACCTGATGCTGTCTCGTAAATTTTCTCTGTATAACTTTTCTGATGATCATAAGATTTTTGTTTCTTCTCATCTTCTCCTGCCTGCATCACCAACGAATATTAATCGAATATTAGTCTATTCAAGACCACAAGAAACTGACATCGGAATTAATCTTCAAATAAATCGATCAGCTTACCTGTAATTCCTCTTGCTTTCTCCTATCAATTTCTGCACCTTTGTCGCCCCGGCCTTCTTCTGTATTCGGTTTCTCCTCAACGGGGTTCATTGTTTCTTCGGCGATTACAGAATTGTCAGGACAAGGTCCAGACCGAACATCGTCGGAATCCGACCTCCCCGATTCGTCTTGTCCGAAAAATTCGGCCTCTTGATTTACATCTGATCTCAGCATCTTATCAGGAGCTGCAACATCATAGAAAGATTCTCTGATGGTAGCGAACACGGGATCTTCTTCAATGGGGGTTTCGATGGTTTGTTTAACATTAGGAGGCGCCTGCATAATTCCTTTCTGGGGGACTGGAGACGCAAAATCATCTGCATCATTCGCTGGCTGTCCCGTGAAATCCTCCTCCTGT
>WSFP011453637.1:0-19502 GCA_009831015.1 Picea engelmannii
TTCAATAAGATGGCGGCTTTAGAAGCATCAATGAAGAAGCACGACATCAGTATTGATTCTACTTCTTCTTCTTCTTCTCATGGGCATGCACTTTTTTCTTTTGGTTTCTCCTTCAATACAACTTCTACTTCTTCTTCTGATGACTGGCTTATTGATTATGGAGCATCTTCTCATATGGCTAAGGATATAGACATATTTTATACTCTAAATGAATGTAACACCAAGAAAATATTTGTTGGTGATGATAGATCTCTTAGTGTTGAAGGATCTGGAACAGTTCAAGTAGAAAATGGTCATTTCAATGATGTATTATGTGTTCCAAGTATTTCTTGTAACCTTCTATCAGTATATCAAATCACCCAGTCGGGTGAAGGTAAAACCGTAGAGTTTTCACCTCACCAAGTTGTAATCAAGGATCTAAAATATCCTAAGCATGTTCTTGCAACTAGAATTGTTGATGATATTACCAGGTTGTACAAGTTTGGAAACTTTGGGTCATCATCTTTTTCATCAATTTTTGTTGCTCATAATAATGACTAGAGCAAAATTTGGCATGAGCAGTTTGGTCATCTAAACTATCGCTCATTGCAACAACTATGTAATCAACAGATGGTGACTGGTCTTCCTCCTATTTCATGCAGAGATGGTGTTTGTGTTGGTTGTGTTCTCGGAAAACATCATCGGGATAGTTTTGAAAAATGTGTCTCTTGGCACGCCTCGAGACCTTTGCAACTTGTTCACAGTGATTTGTGTGGTCCAATTTCTTCTCCTTATTTTTTTAGGTGCAAGTATTTCTTAACTTTCATTGATGAATTTTCCAGACGTACTTGGGTTTACTTATTAAAACTAAAGAGTGAAGTTTTTAACAAGTTTTTGGCATACAAGAACCTTGTAGAAAAGAAATTTGGACATCAAACTCAAAGGTTAAGAATAGATAATGGAGGCGAATATGTGAACAATAATTTTACAAGTTACTGCACTACAGATGGCTTCCAAATGCAACAAATTGTTCCATATACACCACAACAAAATGGTGTTGCTTATAGAAAGAACCACACATTAAAAGAAATGGCTAATTGTATTATCCATTATAAGGGATTAAGTCTAAAGTATTGGGCGGAAGCCATCAACTGTGCAAATTACATAGTAAATCGCACTCCCACAAAGGCTCTTAAAAATATAAAACCGGAAGAAGCTTGGACTAAAATTAAATCAAATGTAAATCACTACTGTGTATTTGGAAGTATAGCATGGGATCACATTCCTTATGAGAAAAGGAAAACATTGCAGTCTAAAAGTGAGAAGTGTATATTTGTTCGTTATTTTGAAGATGTCAAAGGTTATAGACTTCTTCAACCACATTGTAATGAAATTATTATTAGAAGAAATGTTAAATTTGATGAAAATCTCTTGTCATGTGAGCCTAATTTGGCATTTGTACCTTCTTTGGCATGCGATCCTAATTCGGCGTTTGTGCCTTCTTCGGCCTGCGAGCCATGTTCAATGTTTATTCCTTCTTTTGTTCTATTTTCTTCCTCAGATGATGATAGTGAGGATGAAAATCGGCCTCTTCCTTCTCACCTTCCTCCAGATGAGTCCTTTGAACCTAAACCATCACCAGTTCCACCTCCATCGCTTCCTAGATGGGTCCGTTCAACGCGAGAAGCAGCTTGTGATATTGTCAGTGATCCTTTAGATCAGCGTCGGACATGTTCATAGTTCCAAGGAACCTCTTATCTTTTGTCTCAAGTTTCAGAGACTCATGATCCAGAGACATTTTCAGAAGCTTCGGGTCATCCAGATTGAGATACAGCAATGAATGAAAAGTATCGTTCTTTAATGGAAAATGATACTTGGGATCTTGTACCTCTTCCAAAAGGAATAAAACTTGTTAGATGTAAATGGGTCTAAAGAAATAAGTATGCATCAGATGAAAGTGTTGAAAGACACAAGGCTCAGTTAGTTTCCAAAGGATTTTCCCAAGTTGAAGGAATTGACTATAATGAAACCTTTGCCCCTATATCCAAAATGAATTATATCCGCCTTGTTCTTGCCCTTGCTTCCTCACATAAATGGGAGGTCCATCAGATGGATGTTAAATCTATCCTCATTCATGGAAATTTGCAAGAAGAAATCTACATGGAACAACCTCCTAACTATGTCCAGAATGACTCTAGCCTTGTTTGTCTCCTTGAGAAATCTCTTTAATGGTCTTAAGCAAGATCCCCAAGCTTGGTATGCCAAAATGGACAAATTTCTTATTGACACCAGATCCTCTAGATGTCATTTTGATCCTAATGTCTATACCAAGAAAGTAGGAAACCATCTCATAATCCTTGTCCTTTATGTTGATGACCTTATCCTTACTGGTAGTTACTCAAAAAATTTAAACCATGTGAAAATCAACCTTAAGAAGAAATTTGAAATGATAGACTTAGGTTTTTTGCACTAATTACTTGGCCTCCAAGTTTTGAAAACCAATGAAGGAATTTTTCTTTCCCAATCTAAGTATGTTTCCGACCTTCTTCATCACTTTCACATGGACAATTGTAAGCCAGCCCCTTCTCCCTTTCAGTATGGCATCAGGCTTGATGCCACTTGTACTTCTCCCAGAGTTGATGTCACCTTGTACCATCAGCTAGTTGGTACCCTCTTATACTTGACTCATACCCGTCATGATATTTCCTTGATGTTGGTCTTGTTTCCCGGTATATGAAAACACCCAATGAAATCCATTGGAAAGCAACTAAAAGGATACTTTGTTATGTCCATGGTACAGTTCAGTTCGGGATACATTACAGTTCAGGGGGGACTCCTTTATTGGTTGGTTTCACTGATTCATATTGGGTCGACGACCCTGATGATCGAAATTCTCCTGCAAGTTATGTTTTCAGTATTGGTTCAAGACATGTCACTTGGGCGTGTAAGAAACAATAGGTTATTGCACTTTCTTCATCAGAAGTAGAGTACCAAGAAACGATAAATGCAAGTCAGGAAGTCTTATGGCTTCGACAGATTCTTTCATAATTTGGATTCCAGCAACAACATCTGACCATCATTTGGTGAAACAATCAGAGTGCCATCAAGATCGCCAAAGACCTAGTTCAACATCATCATAACAAACACATCAAGCTACACATGTAGTTCATCAAAAATCACATTCATGATCAAGTTATTGAAATGCTCTTTTTCCCTACAGAAGATCAAGTTGCAAACATTTTCACAAAGTCTCTTACAGAAGAAAAGTTTTCCAAACTTCAATCTATGTTAGGAGTTCAAAAGTTGTCATTAAGGGGGGATAGGCTCTAATTTCTCCTTCCTTCTCCTATTGTGTCACTATTGTAAATCCTTCAATCCTATCCTAAGTTGTTCTTAAGGGGAGATGTTAGGATATTTAGACACTTAGGATTTATTTAAGATCTACTTGTTCTGATGTATCGTTAGGTAAAAGTGTGTTTCTTTAGTATGTATTAGTATGCATTTGTAGTTAGGAAATTCGACGGTCACGATATGTTCCCAACATAGAGTGATCTGACGGTTCATATTCTCCTTGATCTTAACAGCCATTGATCTGTGGCTTAACACCCAATTGGTCCATGATCTCTATTTAAAGAGCATGGAGGGTCATTTTTCGATGATCGATTGTGAGAAAATCTCTTGTAAAATCTCTCTGTAATATTTTTCTTTTTCATTAATAAACTTCTCCAAGTGGCCGCATTGGTTGGGGTCGTGGATGTTTCCCCATAGGGGTTTTACCACATCAAAACATCGGTGTTTTGATATTTGATCTGGTTGTGTGAGTGGTTACTGAAGGTGTCCATCCTCTGTTGGAATACCCGTGTTTTCAAACAATATGATCATAAAAAAGGAAACATAATTTTCCAGAAGTCTTGGAAGGATTAAAAAAAGGAAAAACTAGATCAAAGGAAGAAGGGATTCAAACCTCCTTTGTTAAGGAATAGTTCTAATACATACCATGAAATCTAGCTAGATCATAGTGAGTCCAAGATGGCGGAATCCTTGGGGAAAAGGACAAGGCAGCCAATCAAATGTTGGGGATGTGAAGGAGATCATTTGTATAGAGATTGTTCTCATGAGGGAGATAGAATGAGGAATATGCATGATCCGAATTATTTTCAAAATGAAATGAAAGCATAGATATTACAATGAAGTGCATATAAATATTACCATAAATAGAGAAATACAGTAATGCATGATTTCTATTAATGAAATAAATGTACAGAAACTATAAAAATACAAAGTGAAAGACTTGCTAGAATGGTGGCAACTTATCTCTGAGAAGCGATGTGAAGGCTACGCTCATTCGCCAGAAGATGAGTACAATGAGGCTCTAAAGGCCTTTTTATAATAAACATGAATGCCAAAACCCTAGACATCCAAAAACCTAACCCTAGGAGATGAAGCGCCAAAACTCATGTGGGCCCCGTTGGGGTAAATTAGTACATCAACTTCCTAGGGTTGTAACTTTTACATGCGATCTATGTTTTGGGTGTGTGATAGCTCGTTGCAAAGTTATTTTCAAGAACTACGCATTATTTTTTCAAACTCTGACTTTCTTTACATTTTTACGATGTCAAGACAAAAAAACATTGTTTAGGGCCGCAAAATGGCCCTATAAGTACAGAAAGATGTACTAACATGAAAAATTTCAAAATAAGCTAGTTGGAATATGTGGGTGGCCACCATTATCCACCTGGATGCTATGTAGGGCTTCACGATAGCCCCAGAAGTGCAGAACCCACAATTACAAAGAAATGTCCTCATTACAAAGAAACGTGTTGAATTGAAAACTATCAAGATGAGCCAGTTGGAATTTGGAATAGGTGGGTGGCCACCAATATCCACCTCGATCAGTCCTCCCCCATTAGGAAGCAATGGTATCCATTGCATTGAGTTTTCGAGGAAGAGGGGAAAGAGTGTGCTAAATCTAAATCTTGGTGAGTTGTGTGACTTGCTAGAGAAGTTGTGTTTCTTGGTCTATGGAAGGTTGTCACAAACATGTTGTTGGCGGGGTTGAATCTATTCCACCAACATGTTCTCTATTGTCTTGACGGGGCATTGTGTAGGCACCATCGTAAGTGAAGAAGAAATATATTATTTCTCTTCTGAAATATGCTTCTGCTCGATAGAAGGTGTTGAGGCTACAGTGGTTGCATTGACCTTCTTTGCATCCTTTGAACAGACTGTGAAGAGGTTGAATTTTGCAGTATGAGAGATTACCTTGCAACAATGTTTTGGTGGAATAGTAATCGTAACTTCCTTTGGTATCCTGTAGAGATGACCCCCCAGAGTAATAATGACACTACGGGGTCAAGACTCATAAAAAACATGACGTTTCCATATATATGGTTGGCCCAAAACAACATCACAAACATCAAGAGGGGCAACATCACACACTACCTCATCCTTGAAGGGTTGATTCCATAGGATAGGCAACATTGTTGGTTGACACGGAGATCTCGTCCCTGGAGAATCCACCCGATGTTGTATGGTTGTGGGTGTGTTGTTGTCGAAAACCCCAACTATTTGAATACCTTAGCTGATATGAGGTTCTTCTGGTTGTCGCTATCAACAATGAAATGCAACAGGATCCCCATCACCCACATCTATGAATGGAAGCGGCACTCCCCCTCTTAAAGATATATTGGTTCTTTTGGTTGAATTATTGCGGTCGCGATAGTAGCAGTGGGGTCTGCGTCGATGATCTATGTTCTTTTCTTTATTTTCTGGATCAGATTCTGAATCAGGGTTCGGATCCTTGTCTTTGATCTCAGCCACCAATGATTGTTTCAAGCGACATTCATCAATGTCTTGCTAGGGTCTTTTGTGGAATTCGCACCACTTCCCAGTTTCATTCTTCATCTTTCCTTTACCCTTATTTTCATGTGTCTTGGATTGGTTTTCAAGAGGTTGTTGTTTAGGGTTGTCTTTATCATGATTTGGTTGTTGTGGATTTTCAAACCCTAACTCCCATTTGTTCTGGTACCTAAATTTCTACTCGATTTTGACAGCATATCGATAGGTAGCTCTCAATGATGAGATGTTTAGGAAATCCATTTCGGTTTGGATGTACCTATGCAAATCCCCATGGTATTTCATAACCAGATGTCACTCAGAGTCTTTGATACCCAGCTTGGTGCACAAGGTATGGAAAGTATTTGTGAACTCTGAAATTTTTTGGCTCTTCTCTTTTCGTATTGTGGTCCATCTCATATACTAGTATTCATAGTTATTTACAGGGTAATATTGTTCATTGACCGCATCCACAAAAAAATCCCAAGTGGGCTTGGCCCCATATATTCCAGATTCCTCTGTGAAAATTTGCTCCTAATAAGTTTCCCACCAATGTTTGACATGGGGGAGACCTTTGAGGAGTGCGAAGGTGATCTTTTCCCTGTCGAAAAAATTGTGAACAGAGAAAAAACCTTCTAGCAGATTTAACCATTTTTCTAAGGCATCTGCATCTATCTGACCTTCAAATATGGGAATATCAAAACTAACTTGTAACTTAAAGGGAAAGGTTCCTCCAAAGTGGTCGCTTGATGAAGATGTGTCTGTTGCTATCTTCATGCGTTGAAGGATGTGGGAAAAATTCCCCATCATTTCATCCCTCTGTCGCATGAGAGATTGCTCAAGCAACATGTTAATAGAATCTTTTGCTCCATCGTTTTTCTTTTCTTCCACCATGGAGGGTTTCTTGGGCGTGCGAGAGAGATTTTCCTCAAGAGAGACAAGCTCAAGACCCAATTTGTTATACTCAGACCTTGTTGGGAACATGCAATGAAAAATGATCAAGAGAAGCCTGCTCTGATACCACTGATCCATATTATTTTTAGAATGAAATGAAAGCAGAGATATTACAATGAAGTGCACATAAATATTACCAGAAATAAATAAATACAGTAATACAATATTTCTATTAATGAAATAAATGTACAGAGACTATAAAAATACAGAGTGAAAGACTCGATATAATGGTGGTAGCTTATCTCTGAGAAGAGATGTGACGAATACGCTCAATTGCCAAAAGATGAGTACAATGAGGCTTTTAAGGAATTTTTATAATAAACATGAATGTCAACACCCTAAACATCCAAAAACCTAACCCCGAGAGATGAAGTGCCAAAAGTCATGTGGGCTCCGTTGGGGTAAGTTAGTACATCAACTTCCTGGGGTCATAACTTTTGCATATGATCTTTGTTTTAGGAGTGTGATAGCTCATTTGAAATATTTTTTCGAGAACCACGCATTATGTTGTCAAACTTTGACTTTGTCTACAGTTTGACTGTGGCAAGACAAGAAAACATTGTTTAGGGTCCCAAAATGGCCCTGGAAGTACAGAAAGATGTACTGACATGAAAACTTCAAAAATAAGCTAGTTGGAATATGTGGGAAACCACCATTATTCACCTGGATGTTATGTAGGGCTTCAGGACAACCCAGAAAGTGCAGAACCCACAATTACAAAGAAATGTCCCCATTACAAAGAAACATGTTGAACTAAAAATTGTCAAGATGAGCTAGTTAGAATTTGGAACAAGTGGGTGGCCACCAATATCCACCTGGATCAATGCACAACATATAGGAGGCAACCACAATGGAATATGTGGGTAGGAACATACCAAGAATATAGGCAGTCATGGAAAATAGACTAGAAAACCATATGTCAAACATGATTGAGGTTGAAGGTAAGATTGCAAATCATCATATTGCCATTTTAATTGATTTGAGAGCAAGGCATAGTTACATTGATCCTAATTTTGTTGAACAAATTCAATTGAAGAGAAGTAAACATGAGAAATCATGGTTGGTTCAACTAACAATTGGGACTAAAAGGAAAATTAATGAGATTGTAAATGGTTTTCCATTAGATGTGAATGGTGTCAACATCATTGCAAACTTGATTATAATACCCCTTAGCCCATATGATGTCCTCATTGGAATGGATTGGTTGGATGTGCATCATGTTATTTTAGATTGACATAACAATACTTTTACTTATATTAATGAAGGAGAAAAGCAAAGGATGGTGAAAGGAATTCCAAGACATATTTATATCAAGGAGATTTCATCCTTACAACTAAAGAGATGCTTCATGAAGGGATGTTAATTCTATGTAGCTCATGTCGAAGAGATATCCAAGTGAAAAAACCCAAGTCTTGAGTACTTTCCAATGTTGTAGTAGTTTGAATATGGATTTGAGGAAATACCAGGTTTTCCATCAAAAAGAGATATAGATTTCTATATTGATCTAATGCATAGAGTTGCACCAGTATCTAATACTCCATACAAAATGAGTACACCATCATTGAAGGAGATACAAATGAAATTGGAAGAACTGTTAAAGAAGGGGTGCATACACCCAAGCGTCTCACCTTGGGGAGCACTAGCACTCTTTGTAAAGAAGAAAGATGGAACTTTAAGGTTGTGCACTGATTTTAGAAAGCTGAAAAAATTCATTGTGAGGAGCAAATATCATCTACCCAAAATTGATGATGTGTCTGATCATCTAAGAGAAGAAAAGATATCTTCAAATATAGACTTGAGGTTAGGTTACCATCATGTGAAGATAAAGGATGAATACATCAACAAGATAGCTTTCATAACCAAGTATGGACACTATGAATTTGTAGTGGTGCCATTTGGACTAACAAATGCACCATCTACCTTCATGTGCTTAATGAATGGAGTATTTAGAAATTACTTGGATAATTTTTTCAGTGTGTTCTTAGATGGCATTGTTATTTATTCAAATTCAAAGGAGGAGCATGAAGAGAACTTAATCTTGATACAACAAGTGTTAATAGAGCACCAGTTGTCGGATAAGTTAAGAAAGTGCTCTTTTTATTAGAAGCAGATCTATTGCTTGGGACACATAATTTCAAAAGAAGGAATGGCAGTGGACCTAGAGAAGATTGAAGATATTATAGGATGGCCAACGTCTCAGAACATAACTAAGCTAAGGTCATTCATGGGGATTTTTGGATACTACGGGAGATTTATAGAGGGATTCTCCAAGATTTCTCATCCCATTATTTCGTTACAAAAGAGTGGAATCAACTTTAAATGGACACCCAAGTGTGAAGAAAGTTTTTAGCTATTTAAAGAATTTCTTACTAGTACGCCCATTCTCAATATTGTTAATCCAAATGAAAGTTTTGCAGTATGTGTAGATGCTTGCAAAGAGGGACTTGGTGGATTTCTTAGTCAGAATGGACATATGATTTGTTATGAGTCTAGGAAGCTTAAATAGCATGAGAAAAATTATGCCACACGTGACTTAAAGCTAGCTATCATAGTTCAAGCATTGAAAATGTGGAGACATTACTTAATGGGAAATAAATTTGAGTTAAAGACAGACCACAATGGTCTAAAATATTTATTTGAGTAACAAAATTTAAATGTCAGGAAAACCAGATGGTTGGAATTTCTCAATGAATATGACATTGATATTAAACATATAAGAGGAAAAGAGAACAAGGTTATTGATGCACTCAATTGAAGGATACATGCAATGCATGTTATAGCCATCATCATGTGCAAATCAGATTTGAAAAACAGAATTTTGGAAGTTGTTATTTCATATGAACATTACCTACAAGTAAAGGAAGGATTACAGTAGAAAAATGTATAGCAAAAATATGGAGAATATAAGATAAAAGAAGTTGTCACTCTTATGCATAAAATTAGAGTGTATGTTTCTAATTCTAATGAATTAAGGAATCTTGTACTAAAAGAAAGGCACAATGTTCCATATGTTGGACATCTTGGATACTAGAAGACAATTGTAGTAGTAAGAAGCCAATATTTTTGGCAAGGTATGAAAAAATATGTTGCAGATTATATAGTTAGGTGCATGGAATCTTAAAGAGTAAAATATGAGCACATGCATCCAACAAGTTTCCTGCAACTGTTGTCAATTCCAGAGTAGAAATGAGAATCGATTTTATCAATGAGGTGCCCAAGACAATAAGGAAACATGATTCAATAACTACAGTGGTGGATAAATTAACAAAAAAAAAATTCTTGTATTCCAATTAAACTGAGTCATAAGGCAACTAATATTACATTAATTTATATGAAAGAGATTTCTAGGTTGCATGGAGTACCTAAGGAAATTGTTTCAAATAGAGATCCATAGTTAACTTCAAACGTTTGCATGGAATTTCTTTTTGACTCTTTTAGTGCATCCTATTATCCACAAATAGATGGGAAAACAGATAGATTTAATCAAGTGATTGAGGACATGTTAAGAATTTATGTGATGGATAAGACATACAAGTGGGAGGATTACTTGAATTTGGTTGAATTTTCCTATAGCAATGATTATTATGCTTCATTAAAAAGGAGTCCATTTGAAACTTTATATGGAAGAAGATGCAATACTCCAATTAGTTGGGATAATCCAGTAGACAAAGTAGTACTTGGATATGAGAAATTAGGAAGAACAAATGGTTAATATTAAGAAGAATTTGAAGGTAGCATGGGACATGCAAAAGAGTTATGCAAATAAAGACAAGATACCAAGGGGATTTAAATTTGGAGAGCATGTATTTTTGAAACTGAAGCCAAAGAAGAGTTCTCTAAAGTTGGGAAGTTGCTCTAAGTTAGCAGTTAGATACTATGGCCCATTTAAAATATTGTATAGAATAGAACCAGTTTCATACATGCTTGCATTTATTGCTATCATAAAAGTTCATAATGTGTTGCATGCGTCATTATTAAAAAACTATGTGCATGACCCTAACCATGTCATTGACTAGACTTTGATTTAGGTGGAGTGTCATGCCCCATATTATTATTATTTAAATAATAAATAATAATAATAATAATAATAAGGAAGTATAATACTTAGCGGAAAGGGATCATCCCCATATTATTATTAAATAAATAATAATAATATGGGGATGATCCTTTTACATTATTAATTATTATTATTATTATTATATAGGGATGATCCATTTATGTTAATTATTTTACTTCCTTATTTTTATTATTTATTTATTTAAATAATAATAATAAGGGGCATGACATGGAGCCAAAAGGATACTTTCAAATGTAGCTAGTGTGTATACTAGATAGGAAGGTCACAATTTTCTAGAATAAAGTCATGATGGAAAGTAAAGGTCCAATGGACCCACTACAACCTTGAATTAGTGACAAGGGATCTGGGGGATGCAATGCGGGAGGCATACCCGCATATGTTTTGAAATTTTGATGTAAAAACTATTGTATTAATGGTGATGTGCACCGAGGATGGTGAAAAATCTAGGGGGGGGAATTGTAACACCCCCAATTTTGATCCCCAAACTAGTATGTATATGTATACATGATGAGTGGCTTAGATCCAAATGATGTAATATGTAAATGATACATTGATAATAATAATAAAGCATCACAGGCTATAGATAAAGAAGGAAAAAAACATGGGGGAAGTGATTCCACAAGAGAGGAAAGAAAGGGGGCTTAGGGGACTCAAGGGGGCCAAAGTAAGATAATATTATTTTATTGTGAACCTAAGTTCTTAAACCTTTACTTTATTAACCCTTGGACTTATGTTTTCCTAAGTCCTTGGACCTTGGGATTAGTTTTCCAAGAGAGATATGTGAGCTTCCTTTGAACACACATGGTTCATCATAATCATGCAAATATATTCCATGAATTTTGGGCATGCAAGGAATTTTTCATGTCCATTCTATGGGGAGTTTTTCTCAGAGCCTATTCTACCATATTATGACTATAATAGAATTATGGAAATGTTTGTTGTGAAAATTTTAGAGATTATAACCATGTTTAAGGGAAATTATTGTCCTTTAGTAAACTCCATTACAACTGAGAATCCCTAGAGTCCCCGATGGAGAGTTTTCCTAGTCGATATATGTTGGATCCCTAGAGGGAAGAAGGATAGCCCATGGTACTGTGAGGAAGAGAAGGGGGTCCCATTCCTTGTGTTGTACAAGTTAATGGGGAAAGAGAGATTATGGGTTGGGATAGCTATAGGAGTTAACAGATTGTGAGACTCTAGGAAATTGGGCTATGTGAGAGGATTGGAGCCAACCATAGGTGATTTCATCCTTGTGGACTCATAGTATTAGCTCAGGGGTGGCCATATTGCAGAGATATTATGAGAAACATATAGCATATGGTTGGTTGGATCGTCCTTTGTCTATAGCCAATTTGTGTTTAATTCCCAGAAAGATAAGTGTTATGGTTTATTCATGATTAAGTTGAATTTAATGATGTTTACATCATTAATTGAAATATGTTATGTTTACATGTATAAGTTTTCATTTATAATTATGAATGATTTAATTATTTTTGCATGAGACTGCATTGTCATGTTTTCCATGCATTAATCAATTCATAACAAGACTATGAGGAAATTACGGTATCATAGCTATAAAAATGTGGATTTCATCCTAGCTATAAGGCTAGGTATATTACAAAATGGTATCAAATCAAGAAGATGAAGGAAATCAGTGGTTAGAAGAAGTACCCCATAGCCTCAATAGGGGCCAAAGGTTGTTGGATACATTACAAAGTGGCATCAGAGCAAGAACATGAAGGAAATTAGCAGTCTGAAGAAGTACCATGTATCCACAATAGGGGATAGAGGTTGTCATGTACGTTACACCAAGTTTCATCAATCCATATGGCAATCCGACATTGATGGTAGAATTGAGAAAAGAGGAGATTCAAATGACACTTCATATTTTTCAAAAGGATAAAATCCCAAGGCTAGATGGGCTACCTGTAAAAAATTTCTTAGGGTGTTATGTGTTTATAGAAGAGGATTTAAGGAGGTTTATTGAGTCATCTAAAACTACAAGGAAAACAATTAGAGCTTTCAACACAAAATTCATAGCATTGATCCCCAAGACTGATAATCTGACATCTTTTAAAAATTCCAGGCCAATCTCATTATGCAACTTCATTTATAAAATCATATCAAAGGTTATTACAAGAAGGATAAAAAAGGATTTTTTCAAGACATATTTCAGATGAACAATTTGGTTCTTTTGGAGGTGAGGAAAATTCATGAGGCATTGGGGGTTGCTTAAGAAGGACTCAAGGAGGGTGCTTGAATCATCTAAAACTACAAGGAAAACCATTAGTGATTTCAACACAAACTTCATAGCACTGATCCCCAAGACTGATAATCCGACATCCTTCAAAAATTCCAGGTCAATCTCATTATGCAACTGCATTTATAAAATCATATCAAAGGTTATTACAAGAAGGATAAAAAAGAATTTTGTCAAGACATATTTCAGATGAAAATTTTGGCTTTTTTGGAGGGGAGGAAAATTCATGAGGCATTGGGGGTTTCTTAAGAAGGACTCCATTCTATCAAGATCAATGATCTAATATTTATGGTGTTTAAAGTGGATTTATCCAAAACATATGATCATGTAATCTAGCTTTATATAATATTAATTTGTATCCACAAGGGATCTTGTCATCAATTGGTTATTTGGGTGATGATTTTCATTACATATGTATAATTTGAAATTTGTATCAATGGGGCATCCTCCCCTTTATTCAATATAGAAAGAGGCGTAAGACAAGGGAACCCATTGTCCCCTCTTCCCTTCTTGTTAGTTGTTGAAGGTTTAAGTAGATTGCTAAAAGAGGCCATCATAAATGGTAGTTTCAAAGGGGAAAATATTGAAAATTCTTGTTATGTCACACACATGTTGTTTATTGATGATATCCTAATATTATGTGAAGGTTCGAGGAGGGTGATTGAGAAGCTTAAATAAATTATAGAACTATTCTACATGTCTACTAGAATGAAAATAAATTTAGTTAAATAAACAATATCCCTTTGGGGTATCCCAGAGCCAGAAAAAATCTACATCACTCGACATTTATTTCCTTACGATTTGGATAATATTTATGTAGGGAAGAAATACCCGGGATTTCAACTAAATCCAAATATGTAAAACAAATATGACTCACAATGGCTAATAGCAAAGGTGGAGAAAAAATTGAACACGTGGTGTAATCGATGGTTATCTAGAGGGGGTCACCTGGTTCTAGTTAAAGTAGTCATGTAATAAATTCTAGTCTATTAGATGTCGCTAGCATGGGTTCCAAAAGGAATCCTGGAAAGAATTAGGAATTTATGATAAATGCTCATTTGGTAAGGGGATCATGGGGAAAAAGGTTTTTTCCTAGTATCTTGGAAAAAACTAGCATTACAAAAGGTTCATGGAGGATAGGGACTAAATAATATTTTCTTATTTTCTAAGGCATTAGATACTAAGAATGTATAGATATTAATACAAGGACCTAGGTTGTGTTTACAAGTTATAATGGCCAAGTACATAGCTCTATATTTAGTGGAGGAATGGGTAAGAAATCGTGTTAAGAGAATCCAAAATGCCTTGACAATATAGAAAGTGGTCAACTCAACCTTTCCATTGGTTGGAGATTGGTTAGTATGTCAAGTGGGAAAATGAGATAGAGTAAAAATCGGTCTAGATCCTTGGATTGGAAGCATGGATGTTCATAGGTTACCTCCACAAATGGTTCGTCAGTTAAGAGGCAGAAGTTTTTACACACTAAGGTGGATTGTAAATTGGGATAGGTCATCTACTTGCTAGCAACACTCGTTATCATGGAGGGAGAATGGACTAAGGCAAGTGGATTTGTTTATTTTTTATAGGTTCAAAAATAATCTAAAAGATAGATTTTTTAGGATAAGATATGATGAAGATCAAATTGTCTGGTCATAAAATCCAACTAGGCATTATGTTCCAAAAATATGATATAAAGCTCTAGTTGTTGAACAAAGAGAGGATCTCTAGGTTTGGTGGTGGAAAGTTGTTTGGAAACTCAAGTGTCCTTCAAAATCTAAAAGATTCATGTGACTGATATTGAACAACAAAGTTCCCATTTGGGACCTATTGCAAAAGAGAAACTTTGTGGAACCTAGATGGGATTGTATATATCAAAAAGAAGAAGAAACAAACTCTCACATTATCATGTATTTCCCATATACAAAGAAAGTTTGGAATGAAGTGGAAGGAATGATTAGTTTAAAAAATGTTTGGGTAGGAAATGACATTGAGGAGGTGTTCAGGAATTAGTGCACAAATAAGGAAACTAGAAGTTAAAAATAGTTGCCACTAAATATTTCTTAGGGAATATGGCTAGCCAGAAATTTGAAATTGATTAAGGATACATAAAATTTAACTATAAAATGTGTTTTTCAAGATCTAATAATTATATATGACTTCCCCCAATAAGAACAAACTATTCAACAACATGTAGAATAAGAATTTAATATGGATGTTCCATGGGATTACTTTGATGGTGCTTCTCAGGGGACCCCTCCCAGGGATGGAGCAAGAGGGATACTTCACCTCTTTATGAACCATGACATATCCTTCAAATATAGAGTCAATCAATAAACAAAAAAATATTGTGATCTTTGGGCACTTGAACTGGTTTTGATGTTGGCCCAGGAATATGGAGTATCGCACATTCAAATATTTGGGGACTTGCTCCCTGTAATTCAGTGCATGTGATAGGACTAGGTCTTGAGAAATTTTACTCTTGATACTTTGTTTCTCTCTGTAAAGTCTCTATAATAATTTTTCTCTCATATCTATTTTTTACCTATCTATAGGGACAAGAACATGATGATGGATATATTATCAAAAGAAGGACTAGGTCTAGACTGAGGGGTATAGATAATCTCAAAAAATAATCATGGGCATATTTTTGAATTCATACATGATCCTTAGACGTAATTTCACTTATTACTCATTACAGTTGTGTATTATCTATAGAGGCCATATCCAAGCAAATATATGGATCAATAGTGATGGTTTCATAGTTATTTTTTATAATAGAAAATAGGGAAAGAAATAAATGGGAGACGATAATTTCTTAAAGGATTTTTTTATTCATTGTCCCGGGTTTTTTATGTAAGGGGATTGCGATAGTTATAATTTTTCCATGGGCCTTAAGAGAAAACAGGAATTCTCCATATAATAGAAGATGAAAATGGACCTATAGAAAAGGTTGAAGAAGGTAAGACGAAAGTGATAATTGAATCAAACAATAAAGGTGAAAATAACCTCTGAAGCTAAGAAAATAGTTTCTAACACATAAAAGCAACAAAAAAAATAAAGCAATTAGTTGAAGCAATCCTAAATGAATAAATTTTCAAAGAGGAACCAAAAGAACCAAATTCTAAAATGGAACCAATAGAACCAATTTTCGATGAAGAATATCCAACTAATGGAGTTCCCAAGGAGATTATTTCTAAAAAAGAAAACCAAGTCACAAATACTTAATAAATTAAATATAAAGGTGTATAAATGAGGATACCAAATGCTCAGGGCTAGACAATGTTGGGTAGATAAAACCCCTCAAAAAGAAAATATCAAACTAAACATAAATAAGGAATCAAGGTTGACCATATCAACTGACCCCGCAATTCATGATCAAAATTAATCATCCCAACTCTTCCATTACCCATAATATTGATTATAAGATTCATGAAGATGAGAAGTATCACCCCCTTCAAAAGTTGTCATCTTAATCGTGCTTCAATCACTATATTATTAGTTCTTGCCTGGGATTATTAGTAATCAGCTTGCCATCACTTTTATTAGTGTATGTGAAAACTGATGCATTTTTAATTTGTAAGCCCAAGTATTAACTTGAACATCTATCAAGCAATTTTTCTAGCAGAATAAGATCTTTTAAATTACGTCCATCATTTTACTTAAACCAATCAGAGACTTTCTTGTATTAATTGGTGTCATATTGAGGCGTATGTCATTTATCTAAGAGATTTCCTTATGTTTTAAAGCAGTATTTGCACAAGGATGAGACAAACATTTAATTTTAGAGGATTAATGTTATATCCAACTTAAGATTGTTTCTTTCACATTTTGTTTTAGGAAGTATTTATGACTTAGATCAATGTATGAATATTCACAACTTATATCCTCTCTAGGATCCTCCATGGCCTCACCAAGTTTCTCATGCTATGGGACATCTGTGATATTTTTGTTTCATCACCTTAAATGCTCTGGGACAACTGGGATTTCACCACCTCATACCTTGAAAATACTTGGCAAGTGACTCATAATGTGTTTCCTGAGCTCTTTATATGATATCCCCTACCTCCTTCCCTTGGGTCTAAGTTATCATATGAGGTGATATTCTATTTGTGTTAGTGCAATGGTAGTGCGAGTACCAGTGTATCCAGGTACAGTTCCATGGCTTGATTCATATACATGGATGGCTAGATCCACCTCTCTATATTAATAGTTGGGGGGGATACCTTTCTCAATTGCTTATGTAGTATCTCTACATCAATTCAGTCCGGCGATCCATCCTATGGCATGATGCATCTATCCATCCTTGATAGGTCTTCCATTAGGAGGGCTCGTTATCTTAGATCCTTCTTTCTTTGGACATCTCAATCAAACTCCACCGGGGGAAAGCACTTGCTTGAATGAAGAACTATTCCCTATTCGTTTGGAATATGGGAGCTCATAGACTTTACCAAAAAGGGAAGAAAGATTGACCTAACCAACTATAAGAAATGCACTTGACTTACAAGTTGCAAAATATTCTCCCAATGTGTATAGTTCCAAGATGGAAATGCAAGAATAACGCAATGGTGGAGATCTGGAGTCCAACAAAGATGAGACATTTTAGAGTGAACATACTACCTCAATGTGCCTCCATTATTTCCCTCACTTCCTTCTATAGTATTGTTGTTGGAACTCTTAGTTGAGTTTGGGTTTGTGTTTTCACCTCCAAAAAAATTAGTGAGAGGATCAAGATATTCACTTGAGGAAAATCGTTTGTATGAATTCAATTCAACCCCATCATTGCTACAACTTTTCTCTCCTTGAACCTCCATATTATTGTAGACTAATCCCTAGTTCCCCTAACTTTTAGTCATATGATTTCTACCATCATTCCAGCTATACCCATATCATAGTCTAATTCTTCATATAATCAAACTATTATACAAGTACAAATCTAATGATATAATATCTAGAAGGATGAGATAAGTTGATTAATCCAAATAAAATTCGATTAGTATACAAACCTAAAGTATTTTTCATTCCAGACTGTACATCAAGTATTATGAAAACCTTATGCATCACTATGGAAAACAATCCAATAGATATATATTTTTACAACAAGAATTTAAGTTCATTACATAGTCATATTAGGCCTTCTTCCACTAAGCAGGTTGTATGCAAAACCACTATGAAAATCCACAACTTTATATTAAAAATTTGATATTTGTTTCTCAGGCCGATTTGACCCCATATATTTTTATATATTAATCCTTCAATGTCTACTACTGTTAATGTTGCTCAATTCCTATATCAGGATGCTCTGCTTTTCCAAAGATTAATACCATGGTCAATTTATAAATTACATTTTTTTGGCTTATGTTTCAAAGCTTCAAACCTAGATAAGCTTTTTGGTTTACTATCAAATAACCTTAAATTTATGAGAGTATAAAAAAGGATCATAACCAAAACCTCCAACTCATGAATACAAATCGGCATTGCCCCCCGATTGAGAAGAATTCATGCATCCAAATACTGCTTTAAAAGAACAAAAAACTACACAATAAGGCTTCTAGTCAATGTTTTACCATCAAATATGTTAAGAATTAAAACACAAGAAAGCACAACAAGAAATGATGAAAAAATATTTATGTCATTATGTTAAACACATTGAATTGATCTCATGATATGAATTTATAGTACATGGATTGGACCACTTCTAGATCTAGATCTCATTGACAACTCATCAATGGATCATGACAACACCTCATCGATAGATAAGGATTACAACTCATTTCAATATGGTATTGGACTTTGTGATTGTCTAGGAACTAACAGTCTAACATTTCTCCCCTCAATCACAAGTCTAAATAAGTGTACCTATAAGGAAAGAGTAATTGGTATCATCTTCAATCTAAAACTGTTGAATTGAGCTTCGATGAAGATATGCCTAAAAAACCACCAATATTTAGATGTTGAATAGTTCATCTGGAAGTGAAAATTTTCCATGTTTAAACATTCTCATTCTTTTGATTAGCATCCCAATGTTGACTTGATTGATTTGAGGAGACCAGATACTATGTTGGAATTCCCAATTGTTGATTCATTTTTATGACTAATAGGACTTTGAATCTTGAAGCCTAACTATCATCATTAATATCTGATATTCGCCCTTGTTAGGTGCAAGGTGAGAAGTTTGTTGAAATTTGTTGAAAGGATCCAAATGCAACTCTATGTGACTAATTTCAGACTTGAAAATTTATTCATAGTGATCTAACAGTAAAACCCTAACTATTCTCACTGAACAACTTTACACTGAAATTATTGACTGAAAACATATGCAGTGGAAACACAAAGATCATAGATGAATCATCAATACACATGAGACACAATTTCAATTATGTAATCTTATTATCATTA
>WSFP011453641.1:0-19502 GCA_009831015.1 Picea engelmannii
ATCTAATCGTCCTGGCCCAAGTAGCTCCAATTTTCTTGGAGGCACAAGTCATTCTGTTACTTCTGGTTTTCAACTTCCTATTGGAGGTCAACCTCAAGTTGGGGGACAACCCCAAGTTGGGGGTCATAACCCAGTTCACGGGAATATAGACCTGGATTACAAACCCAACCTTGGAATTTTCCTTTCCAAGGCAATCAACAACTGCCCGGGGGGGGGGAAATCCTCAATTCAATTATTTTGTACCCTCTAATCCCGAGAAGCCTTATCTAGGCACTGTAAATCCTACCTGGGGTTAAGATTTCCAATCTAATGATCCTTTCCATGGTAGCATGCAAAATCAACCAACGAATGTTGGCTAGTTGACTCAAAACCCTCCACAACTGAATTTGACTGGACCCTTTAACTTTTTAAAAACTGCTTATGGCCCTACTGGTATACCTATGAGATTGCCTCCCCAAAATTACCAGTTTCCTCAAGTAAATAAACAATTGTCATTTCTATCTACTTTGGATTTGCTATATTTATCTAGGATTTTGAATGATCCCATATTGCATTCTCCTGATTGTCCGGTTATACTTTCAAAATTAGCATCAAACATTCCTAAGTTTGACGGTCGATCGGGAGAAGACCCAAACAATCACATCATGAAATTTCATGTTTGGTGTTCATCCAACTCCTTGATGGATGACTCCATCTGATTATGTCTTTTTCAATGCACTCTTATGGGTTCGGCTGCCAAAATGTACATCAAATTGCCAAGAGGATCCTTCAATGATTTCAACACCTTAGCTATGGATTTCTTGACGCATTACCAATTACCGATACGGTATGAGACATGAACGGAAATTTGAAGTTCATTTAAACAATCCTTTTCTACCCACATCTCAGATCATATTCATGAGTGGAGGATGAGATGATGATTAATAAAAGTTTACCTTCATGATCAATTATTGGCTGAGTGGTTTACCAAATCACTCATCGGTCCTATAGCCCGTGATGTTTCCATGGGAGGTGTTGTCACTAAAGAACAAGTGATCAGTCGTGCTCAATACTTGGATCTCGTTTATTCTCAAATGAGCACGTTGTATGATTTGATCCTTGATGCTCCTCGCCCATCTACCAATCCAACCCCAACGCTTCCAGTAACATCTCATGCAGCTGATGGTGTGATTGAAACTTTTCATGCTAATACTCAGTCAAAACAAGTCAATCATTCTAATCCCAAACCTACTACTACTTGTGTACAAAATTCTACTCCTCCTACTCCCTCTCTCGGTAAAACCTTTGAGGTCAATATGGTCCAGTATTCGACTACCGGTAAATCTCAAAATAAAAAGAAAGGCAAGGGTAAGAATAAAGAGGATAATACTAATAATCAACAACCAGATAAACCCAAAACTCAACCCGTTGATGATAAAGAAAAGAGAAACCTTGTTATCCTTGTCTTATCTGTGGCGAGGACCATTACACGAAATATTTTCCGAGACGTGCAGAAGTTACTAAAATCCTCCAAGGAACTGAGACTCCCCCTACACCTATCATTTTGTCACAACCTTTTCCTTCTCAACAAAAATCCCAATTGGTTATTCATGATAAACCCTCTCCCTATACCACCTCTTCTGTACTTATGTGTATTGGTGACTCCAAGAAAAATGAAGTTGCAGTTGCTACTCGAACCAAAGGTTATTCTCCTTCTAACGAGAAAGTTTATGATCCGCCTCCTCTGTAGGCTCAACCTCCTCCATCGGCTTTGCCTACCAGTGTTCCTCTTCATCTCGAATGACCTATTCCATATACAATCATATGTCTACCTCCTAAGGGTGTCGTTCGTAAGTCATCATTTAACCCACATGCACATGCCGCTCAAAACTACAATATTGTATAAGATATTGCACAGGCACCTTCTACGATGTCGGCTCTCAAAGTCCTTCAAAGTTGTCCTACCCAATGAAAGGAACTGTTAAAAGCTATCTGTGGAATCGATCCTACTGATACGAATTTGATAATATTTTACTTGGAAGATCACATTCCAAGACTCCCTCATCAATTAGCTTTTCAAATACAACTAATTATGGAAAATGATAATGTTTTTCGAACAATTGTTGATGAAGGAGCTTCGACTTGCGTCATGTCCGTCACTTATTGGAAAGCCATTGAGTCTCCTACCCTTACCGAGTCACACAACATGTTAAAAGATTTTAATGGTACAGGGTTTAAACTTTATGGTGTTCTTCCTGCGTTATCTATTGCGTTAGAAGGAAAAGCGATTACTGTTAAGGTTGAAGTGTTTGATGCACCTCTTGATTACAACCTTTTAGTTGGCCGTAGTTGGATCGATGTTATGTGAGCAATTGTTTCTACTCTTTTCCGTGTGATACGTTTCCCTCACCAAGGTAAAGTTGTTAAGGTAGATCAACTCACCTTTTTTAGTTCCAATTTGCACACTAGTAACATTCCTTTCATAGAAAAAACACCTCCTGGTTATGAGAATTTAGGTGTGGGTCTTTTAAGAGATTCATCATTAATGGGTAATTTTCCATTCCCCCACCTGATTTTCCTCCTCTTGTTGCTTCTATTAACATGATTTCGAATAGT
This sequence comes from Picea engelmannii, assembly GCA_009831015.1. Taxonomy (NCBI): domain Eukaryota; kingdom Viridiplantae; phylum Streptophyta; class Pinopsida; order Pinales; family Pinaceae; genus Picea; species Picea engelmannii. The sequence continues at coordinate 2,596 of WSFP011453641.1, forward strand.
GTTGGAAAAATTCCCAAGTCCTATGACCCTTGGATAATACCTAGCTTGGAAGAATGTCTTCGTTATGGCGACCAAATGCCTTTAAGTCTGGTGGAATTGGCCTATCAAGCTATTCAATCGACAACTCTTTCTCCTCCTTCTCTCATTGATACGTCTCCCGATACATTTCACACGATATTTCCAACGGATGAAACGATCATCGCAATTATGTCTGTGGAAGAAACACCTTGAGATGATGGACATCATCGTTCCATCCTCTTCCTCGAACTCGAGACTATCGAGAGTTATCAAGGAATTTCGAATATGTCCACCGTTATTAATTCCCCCCTAGTTTTTGAACCAACACATGATGTTTTATATGAAGGGAACTTGGGAAATATTTCACCCACCATATCTCTAGATATTTCGATTAAGCCTAGTATCATGGAAAATGTTCACATAGGTGCCTCATGTTCTCTCGATGAGATCCAAACTTACAAGGCCCTTTTCCAAGAATTTCGTCATATTTTTGCATGGTGTTATGAAGAGATGCATGGAATTGATCCATATACCATTGTACATGAAATTAAGACATACCCCAACGCTAAACCCTTTCGACAACGACTTTGCCCAGTTCATCCATGAAAGACCGCCGCGATCAAACTCAAATTTGAAAAACTTTTTAAAGCTGGTTTTTTCTTCCCTGTAGCATTGATTGATTGGGTGTCCAATCTTGTTCCGGTGATGAAGAAATAAGGAACGATCCATGTTTATGTTGATTATAGGGATATTAACAAGGATTTTCCTAAAGATAATTATCGAACCCCTTTCGTTAATCAAATCGTTGATGATTGTGCCAAGAGTGAAAACTTCTCTCTAATGGATGGATTTTTTGGTTATAATCAAATCAATATTTTACATGTAGATCAACATAAGAGCACTTTTATTTTCCCTTGGGGTACCTTCACGTACCGTAAACTCCCTTTCGGTCTCAAGAATGCTGGTATAACTTTTCAATGTGCAATTGATTATGCCTTTCATGATATTAAGCATATTGTACAACCTTACCTTGATGATTTACTGACGCATTCCATGCATCGTCAAGATAACCCGACACACTTACGCGCCATTTTCCTCAGATGTTGATATTATCCCATACAATTAAATCCACATAATTTTTTTTTTTGTGTGGATTCTGGAAGACTTCTAGGCTTTATTGTTTCCACACATGGGATCAGGGTGGATCCGTTGAAGGTTGAAGCTATTATCAATTTTCCACCTCCTTCTACCTTATGCCAACTCCAAAGTTTTCAAGGGAAGACAAAATTTCTACGACGATTCAGTCCCAATTATGCCTAACTAACGAAAGGTTTCACTCGAATTCTTAAGAAGAGTCATGATTTTGTGTGGGAAAATGTTGCCAACAAAGTCTTTGATGCTTTGAAACTTGCATTAAGATGCACACCATTATTATTTCCCCCCGATTATAATCGAGATTATTTTTTATACTTGGCTGCTTTGGATCATACCATCGCCATGGTTTTGGTCCAAGAGGATGACTCACACAATGAAAATTTCATTTACTATTTGAGTCAGAGTCTTACGACCACCGAAATCAAATACATGCATGTAGAAAAATTGGCCTTGGTGGTTGTTCAAGCTGTCCAACATTTTCGTCACTATATCTTATTGTGCAAAACCTCGCTTATTTATGATTGCAACCCTATGCAACATATTCTTACACAAAAATTGCTTGGGGGGAAATATTCCAAATGGATTATGATTCTCCAGGAGTTTGATTTGGAGTTTGAGAAAGATAAGTCAAAGAAATCCTTGGTATTTATTGAGTTAATATGTGACCTTCCCTCCATTGATACAAAAAACATGGCAGAAGATACTTTTCCTGATGAATCTCTCTTTCTGATTAGTTCAAACGATATTTGGTATGGAGACATTCTCATTTATATCCAAACCGAAACTTTCTGGCCCGATATATCTCGTGTAGATCATCGTCGTATTAGGTATCAATCCCATCAATATATTATTCTTGGTGATACCCTTTACCATCGTGGTATTGAGTTTGTGTTTCGACCATCTCTGACATATGATGAAGCTCAGAAAACACTAAATGATTGTCATTCTGGAGCATGTGGAGGTCATATGTCTGGGTATGCCACTGCCCAAAAGATCCTATGAGCTAGTTACTTTTGTCCTTCACTTTTCAAAGATTGCATTCTCGCAGTTCAGAAATTCCACGCTTGTCAAACCTATAATAATAAGATTCGATCTCATTCTACTCCTCTTTATCCTGTAGTTTTCATTGGTCCATTCGCTAAATGGGGCATTGACTTCATGGCATGTGTTATCACACAATTTGTACTTTGATCAAAGTAAAGGTTAATGGAAAAGGAAAATTGGCGTAACATAAGTTATCCTATCACTGTCACCTCAATAGGATCTCTCTTTCTATTTAGGGTTGATGGCCTAGGGGAGACGTCCTCGATGACCTAGCAGTTTGAGAAAGCAAGGTTAAGATGTCTATGCAAATTTCCCCTCTCACAAGTCACATTGATCAGATAGTCCTGGGGTTTTAACCAATGAAGTGGTGAAGTATCAAGATGTACTTGCCTGGAACAAAGCAATAATAAAACATATCTTTTCAGGTACAACTTGTTGTCAGTACTTCATAAAAACACGAACTTTATCAATAAAATCAATGGCTAATATAATGGTGAAGCAAACATAAATTTGTAGCAACAATATTTATAAGACAATAGCTTCACAGTAAGTGCCTTATAATGGCTTCAAAATGACCAAGAATAATCACTTATTAACATCAAAATACTAGCATTTGTCAGAAGCAAGTAAGGTAGTGCATTAATCAAAATTTTCAATTGCTTTTAGATACTTTTAGTGCTGCAATAGATGGTTGTAGCTTACTTTAGTAACAACAACAACTAAGTTAGTATATTAGGCTATTCTAATGTTAGGAGTGGTTAGTAAAGAGTTTAAATTATAGGTTTTGATAGTGGTTTTAGTCAATCACTCAATAGCAAGTCTTATATTAATGCCTTTAGGGGAAATGGAGTCTTTTAGGTAGCAACAAATATTGAAGGAAAATATGATAGTAAGAGAACTAAATACAAGAGAGGTCAATAGTTGAAGTGTTGGTAACCCAAGGCTTCAACTACCAAACCCTAGGGGAAAAATAGATACTAGGGTGTAAGTAACCCTAGGCCCTAGTAGTTTTCCTCCTTCTTTAGCTCAAGGATGAAGAAATGATGGCTTAGATGAAGCAAAATGTGCTAGGGTGTTGCAATGGCAAGGCCCTTAGAAAAAGCTTCAAGAAAATCGACTTCTTGGCAAAATCTAGTAGGCAAAATCTTATTAAGACAATGACAATAACATGTGCTTAGCCTCCTAGGGTGGTAAGCTAGAAATTTAATAATCTTAATGTAAATGAAATATGAACATAACTATAACCATTCAATGAAGAATAATTGTAGAAATCTTACTCACATTCACCAAGAATCATCAAGCAAATACCCTAGTTGAACACTTCCACCAAGAAAATTGCCAAAATAGTCCAAAATAATCCTTCTTCAACAAGTGTGCACTAAATTTTAGTCATGTAATCCAAAACAGGGCACAAATTTCAGACCTCACCAAGTGTGAGTGAAAGATGATGAAAAAATAAAAGGGAAAATCCCTTATTTATATAGTTACAATGACCAGAATTAGGTCAAAAAGGTCGACATGTCCAGTTTACATGTAATATCTAGTTTTTACATTAAATGACATAATAAACCCTAAATCAAGCAGAAAAGGTGATGTCATACCATTTTAGGGTGATGCTAGGCCTTTTTCGGGAAACATTGGTCTCCAGGAGCAAAATGTTAGTCCTCCTAAGGCCTTTGGTTCAAACCACACGTGCCACTTGGCACACAACTACCTCCAAAGTGTCCAAAACACTGGGTGAAGTCATGGGACTTTCAAGGTCTACATCACAGTGAGAAGGGAAAGACCCCCTGGGTCTAGCCTTGCCAGGCTGTCTCTGCTAGAACGTCCTCCTCTCTCTCCGGTGCAAACCTATGATCTGTCTCTGCCCTCGATTGGGGTCTCAACATCCATCTGGTGGGATTTTATCCCTATGGAGGTCCAAACTAATCGTCTCCCCATGTATACTTGTCCATCAGGTGTGGCCCTGCAACAACAACAAGTACTCCCTCAATGGTCTCATAAGTCGCATGGATCATAGCAATGCCAATCACATCTAATAATCAAGTTATTTAAACATGTGCATAAAACCCCCTTTTCCCAGACAAGTACTTAAAGACGTTATGCTATTCTACAAGCCAGGTTTGGAGGGGACGTTAGGATGTCCTATTGGGCTAGTTCTCATTAGATGCGGGATGTTTCTAGGTGAAGAAAAATCCAGACCATGAAAGTGGATGAGGTGGTAAGGGATGTCTGAGCAATGGGTGCAGTGATGATAGGGGAATGTATGGCTTACTTGTGGGTGCCTCTGAAGAGGGTGAGATGCACCTTTTCATGGATTAAAATGTTTCCAAGACCATTCAATACCTTTTATATTTTATCTTATTTCTTTTTTATTTCAAGATACTAGTTTGGGGACACTGCCCTGGCGTGGTGACTAGTGGTGACAATGTTACCCACAAGCATTTCACGGAGATGAGAAGGTTGGCTCGTGATGAGACCCCCTTTCTCTTGTCTATGCCACCAAGAGCCACTACCTTGGTGTGGTGACCAGTTAAATGGCAGTTTCATACCACTACATTCCCATGGACCTAATACGCTGGCTCGTGATGGGACCCCCTATCCTCCAACTAGGTCTTGATTTTATTACTTTATGGGTCCCTCTGTTTCTTGTTGAGAAGCCTTTTATTGCTTTCTCAGGGATCCATGGGTGAAGCATATGAAGGTTTTTTTCTTTTGGCCTTTATCTTTTTCCAGCTACTTTTACCCTCTGGGCCTTTAGCCCGTTCTTCCCACAAGGTAAGGTACAACCCTTTGCTAGCTTGGAAAATGCAATGCTTGAACCAATGTATGGGATGTATGAGAGGGAAAAATATGAAAAGTGGTAAGTATGGTGGGAACAGACAATGACCTTCCATGACCCCACCCAGTGGAAACTCAAATCCTATGGGAACCAACTTATTAGGGCATCCTATCATTCCCCCCAGGCATGGACAAGTGGAAAGGCATAAGGTACAAGCACACGTTAGAAGTAAAAATAATTAAATGCACATATTCAAATGTTTTGAGAATTAGAGTGACACATACCATGATACCTAGACTCATTACCTTATGGAGAAAGACCCACAATTGTTGAAGGACCATGCCGATGGGATGGATGTTGCTTCTACTCACAATATGGAGGCACTAAAGAAGAAAGATGGGCCCTCCAGGACTAGGCTCAAGTCAATATGGCTCTCGGTACTCCATGTCTAGGACTTGTGGGCCTTGAGACATAATCTCCTTAGTTATCCCTAGGTTAGGGGATAACATCTGTCTCTAACTCGGGGACATGTTCTCACCGTAGAGTGCATGAAAAACTCAACATCTCTGGCATGACCCATGACCTGCTTGATCTCAATAGAAGATTATTAGTAATCATTTGGGGTGGTGATATCACCCCAAGCTCATATATAGTATAGAAAATGAAAGAAAGCATATATACAAATGGAAATACAACTACTCTAGCATGAAATGCAGATGGTATATTCAATGAATGAAAATTCTTACCTACTTATGTCTACTTACCTATTGGATGAATGATAGGTGTAGTCAAATAACCAGTGAAACCACCCTAGCAATGTCTCACAATACTTGCCTCTGTGCTTCATCATAAACCAAAACAGTGATAAGTTAAGCACAAAAATAACATGAGTTAGAGAATGTATTGTATCATTGGAAATCATAAAGTCTAGCTCATGGAGGCAGGAGGGAGGAAAAAAATCATGCCAAGTCACATGAAAATATCTTCTTCAAGGGGTTGACAATTTTCTTCATAAATATCTTCTTCCATATTAGAAGGTTCTTGGCATTGAACATGATATACATCCCTGAGATCTTCTACATTCTCAGTGGTGAATCCTTCATTCTCTAAGGCTGTTGTGAGATTTTGAAGGACATCTTCATATGTCTAGCATCGTGGTTTGACAAAGTCAATGAACCTACCGATGAGGTGTAAAAAATATGATATACCCCTATCTTCGCAACAACCCTTAAACCAATCTTGCAAAAAGGATGGTAGAGAAAGTATGAATAATTTTACCAGAACATCCTCTCCTCCCAATTCTATCTCGTTTATATACTTCAAGAATTCTACAATGTGAGTAATTGGGAGGCCTCCAAATCTTGGACGATTGCTTGACCATTTTGTATCAAAATAACTCAAGTATCCTTGATTTTTTTTGAAATCAATAGTAGGATACACTTGTTCCCAGGATGCCATGATCCCATATCTTCGAAATATCACATAATTGAGAGTAAGGTGGCACCTAGGAAAAGGTTAGTGGAGTCGCGAGATAATTTTATTGAAACTATCAAAGGGATGATGGGATCACCCTCAATGGATTCACTAGGAAAGCTTTGTAAAATAAAGGATTTTGAGGAAAGGCTTACTGAGAAGTGTCGTCTTTGAGGAGAATTGACTCAGTGTTCCTCGACAATGGTGCCAAAATGTTATCGCACAATTTATACTTTGATCAAAGGAAAGTTTAATGTAAAAGGGAAATTGGTGTAACATAAGTTATCCTATCACTGTCACCTCAATAGGATGTTTGTTTCTATTTAGGGTTGATGGCCCAGGGGAGACGTCCCGAGTGACCTGGGGGTTTGAGAAAGCAAGGTTAAGATGTCTATGAAAATGTTCCCTCTCACAAGTCACACTGATCAGATAGTCCCAGGGTTTTATACAATGAAGTGGTGAAGTATCAAGATGTACCTGCCCGGAACAAAGCAACAATAAAATATATCTTTTGCAAGTACAACTTGCTGTTAGTACTTCATAAAATCATGAACTTTATCAATAAAAGCAATGAATGATATAATTGTGAAGAAAAAAAAAATTTGTAGCAACAATATTTATAAGACAATAACTTCATAGTAAGTGCCTTAAAATGTCTTCAAAATGACCAAGAATAATCACTTGTTAACATCAAAATACTAGCATTTGTCAGAAGCAAGTAAGGCAGTGCATTAATCAACTTTTTCAATTGCTTTTAGATGCTTTCAGTTCTGAAATAGATGGTTGTAGCTTAATTTAGTAACGACAACAACTAAGTTATTATATTAGGCTATTCTAATGTGAGGATTGGTTAGTAACAAGCTTAAAGTATAGGTTTTGATAGTGGTTTTGGTCAATTACTCAATAAAAAGTCTTATATCAGTGTCTTTAGGGGAAATGTAGTATTTTAGGTAGCAACAAATCTTGAAGGAAAATATGATAGTAAGAGAACTAAAGACAATATAGGTCAATAGTTGAAGTGTTGATAACCCAAGGCTTCAACTACTGAACCCTAGGGGAAAAATAGCTACTAGGGTGTAGGTAACCCTAGGCCCTAGTAGTTTTCCTCCTTATTTAGCTCAAGGATGAATTAGTGACAACTTAGATAAAGGGTGTTGCATTGGCAAGGCCCTTAGCAAAAGCTTCAAGAAAATCGACTTCTTGGAAAAATCTAGTAGGTGAAAGCTTATTAAGGCAAGGACAATAACATGTGCTTAGCCTCCTAGGGTTTTAATCTAGAAATTTCATAATATTAATGTAAATTCAAGATAAACATAACTATAACCATTCAATGAAGAAGAATTGCATAAATATTACTTACATTCACCAAGAATCATCAAGCAAATACCCTAGTTGAACACTTCCACCAAGAAAATTGCCAAAATAGTCCAAAATAAGCCTCCTTCAACAAGTGTGCACTAAGTTTTAGTCATCTAACCCAAAATAGGGCACAAATTTCAGACCTCACCAAGTGTGCGTGAAAGATGATGAAAAAATACAAGGGAAAATCCCTTATTTATACAGTTACAATGACCAAAATTAGGTCAAAAAGGATGACATGGCCAGTTTACATCTAATATCTAGTTTTTACATTAAATGACATAATAAAACCCTAAATCAAGCAGAAAAGGTGACTTCATGCCCTTTTAGGGTGACATAGGCCTTTTTAGGGTAACATTGGCCTCTAGGAGCAAAATGTTAGGCCTCCTAAGGCCTCTGGATCAAACCACACATGCCACTTGGCACACAACTACCTCCAAAGTGTCCAAAATGCTGGGTGACGTCATGGGCCTTTCAAGGCCTACATCATAATGAGAAGGGAAAGATCCCCCTGGGTCCAAGACTGTCAGGTTGTCTCCAGTGGAACGTCCTCCTCTCTCTCTGGTGCAAACCTCTGATCTGTCTCTGCCCCCAGCTAGGGTCTCAACATCCATCTGGTGGGATTTTATCCCTTTGGAGGTATGAACTAATCATATCCCATGTGTACATGTCCATTGAGTGTGGCCCTGAAACAACAACAAGTACACTCTCCATGGGCTCATAAGTCACAAGGATCATAGCAATGTCAATCACATCTAATGATCAAGTTATTTAAACAAGTGCATAAAACCCCTTTTTCTGAGACAAGTGCTCAAAGACGTTATGCTATTCTACAAGCCAGGTTTGGAGGGGACGTTAGGATGTCCTATTGGGATATTTATCATTGGATTTGGGATGTTTACGGGTGAAGAGAAATCCAGGTCATTAAATTGGATGAGGTGGTAAGGGATGTCTGAGGAATGGGTGCAGTGATGACAATTGAACGTATGACTTACTTGTGGTTGCCTCTGAAGAGGGTGAGCTGGACCTTGTCATGGATTAAAATGTTTCTAAGCCCATTCAATTCCTTTTATCTTTTTTCTTATTTCTTTTTTCTATCAAGAGACTAGTTAGGGGACACTACCCTGACATGGTGACCAGTGGTGACAATGTTACCTACAAGCATTTGACGGAGATGAGAAGGCTGGCTAGTGATAAGACCCCCTTTCTCTTAGCTATGCCACCAAGAGTCACTACCCTAGTGTGGTGAAAAACTGAATGGTAGTGTCATACTGCTACATGCCGATGTACCTAATAGGCTGGCTTGTGATGAGACCCTCTATCCTCCCAGTAGGTCTTGATTTGATTATTTTATGGGTCCCTCTATTTCTTGTTGAGAATCCTTTTATTGATTTCTCAGGGATCCCTAGGCGAAGCATCTGAAGGTTTTTTTCTTTTGGATTTTATCTTTTCCGAAATATTTTTACCCTCTCAGCCTTTAGCCCCTTGGAAAACCCAATGCCCGAACCCATGTATGGGATGGATGAGAGGGAAAAAAATGAAAAGTGGTAAGTATGGTGGGAATAGACAATGACCTTCCACAAACCCACCTAGTGGAAACTCAAACCCTATGGGAACCGACTTACTAGGAAATCTTGTCATTCCCCCCAGGTGTTGACAAGTGGAAAGGCATAAGGTCCAAGCACACGTTAGAAGTGAAAATAATTAAATGCACATTTTCAAATGTTTTGAGAATCAAAGTGACACATACTATGATACCAAGACTCATTACCTTATGGAGAAAGACCCACTATTGTTGAAGGACTAGGCCGATGGGATGGATGTTGTTGCTGTTGAAAGGATGGAGGCGCTAAAGAAGAAAGATGGGCCCTCCAAGGCCAGGCTCAAGTCAATATGGCTCTCGGTACTCCATGTCTTGGACTTGTGGGCTCGAGACACAATTTCCTTAGTTATCCCTAGGCTAGGGGATAACAACATGTAACCTTCACTCGGCTGGGGGGCATGGATACATTATTGTAACTATGGATTATTTCACTAAATGGGCCGAGGGGATGCCTACATTTGATAACATCGGGAAAATTGCAGAACTGTTCATATTCAATAATATCATCAATAGGTTTGCTGTCCCTCAAGCCATCGTCACCGACCATGGCACCCATTTTCGCAATTTTATGATGTCTGAACTTACCGATAAATTGGGTTTACGACATGAAAAATCAACCCCTTATTCCACAGGCCAATGACCAAGTTGAAGCAATAAACAAAGTTTTAAACACCATTCTTCGACGGATGGTAGGGATTCATAAGTCAAGTTGGCGCACTATGCATTTTTCAACATTATGGGCCTATTGGACGTCAGTCAAATCTACTACGAGGTTCACGCCTTTCCAATTAGTGTATGGTATCGAAGCCGTTTTTCCGATTGAATGTGAAATTTCGTCTCTGAAACTAGCCATCGAATTTCTCCCCAACACCACAGCTGAAGAAGAACATCTCTTGTATTTAATGCAATTAGATGAGAGTCGTCATGATGTTGGGTTAGTAATGGAAACCCATAAGAAATACATCAAGGTTCAATACGACAAACATGTTAAACCTCATGTTTTTTTTGAAGGCGATTTGGTTCTTCTACATGACCAAGATCGTGATTTGTTGGGGGTAGGTAAATTCGAGCCCATGTGCCATGTCCCTTATATCATTAAACAAGTGTTAGAGAAAGGGGCTTATGAGCTGGTTGATTACGATGGAATTCCTTCGAGTGAACCCATAAATGGGCTTTACCTAAAGAAGTACTATGCTTAAAGTGTTTTTGCAGAAGTCCTTTGTACTTTAATGTATCATACTCTAGTGTGATTTTTGTCGTTTCTTTTTCTTCCCTTAAACCGCTTACCTTGCCTTGTTCTTGGTTTCTAGATGTTGACATTCTCACTACCTTATATTGGCTTTGCTGATGATGCCAGTTGCAGTGCTCAAAATCTAGCATCTGCTACATGGGAAATCTATGCACCTACGGATGATTTGATCAGTCTATGTGGTATTTTCCTTGGTCGTGCAACTAATATTATTGCAGAATACAGTGCGGTTATTGAGTTATTAACTGACACCATTTCATTTAGCATACGTCATCTAATTGTACGTCTTGATTCTCAACTCATGGTGTTGCAATTAAGCAACATTTATTCCATCCAAAATCCTACACTATTACGGGTATATTTGTGAATTCACCTCTTGGAAATAAATTTTGATTACATTGAATATCAACACATTCATAGATATCTAAACACATTAATAGATGAATTAACCAATTATGTTTTAGATAGACATTTGCGCCATTTATAAATTCAAACACACACATAAAGACAAGTAATCCGGTAGAAGTTTTTTATTATAACATCAAAAGTTACAAAAAGTGTGTCCTAAGAAAAAAATGTTGAAGCACATGGCTTCATATACATATGCATCACGGATGCTTCTCTTGATAACAAACAACTGCTCATGCTACACACCGGCTCAGTCGACCAATGGATGCTGAAACGCCAACACTATGGTGTTGGTAACATTGAGGTAACTCATCCACAGTGATGTCAGGGATATCCATAGTCAACCCCTCGAGGTTGTGTTCGATCTCCTTGAGATCCTAATATGCTACTCCTCGACCTGCCACTGTGTCTATTTCTCCACTTCTTTGGATAGGAGATGATCCTGGAGGCCTGAAAGGCACCACATCTGCATTATGAAAGCTCTTGATTAGTCTAAGATACATAAACATAAAAAATTCATAATTAAAATACCAAAAACAACATATAATGGAAAAAGTCCTTTTTACCTATCTCTCCCCACTATGAACCCTTAGGTAGTGCCAAGTCAAGATCACCACAAAAATTCGTCCCGACATATGCATAATCCTTAATCATGACAAGCTGATCTCTCAACCACTGGAAGAAGACATGACCATATGTAACGGTTGGCATGCTACCATGTCATGCCATCAAGTCTACCCATCTCTTCATTCAAGGATCCTGTGGAGCATGTACACCCCAATCCACATGATGTAGGTGCAAAACTGGGACCCTCTCTAGGAAAAATGATGCCAAAATCGATCCATATCCAAATTGTTTCAGTCGACCGGTCCTCCACTTTGTTAACTGTTTCTTCATATTTTTGAGGAGGCCCTCACACCAGTTGAAAACTTGGGGCTCCATGCACTCAATAACATATTTAAATGGCTCTGCAAGTCCATATATGGAGCTACACTCCCTGCCACATGAGTAATAGTATAAACAATAGTCCTCAAAGATAAATCCTCAACATCTTTTATGACAACCTTGCCACTATGTTTTTCTGTACCAGCTACGCAGTGATGTGATATATAATAATCCATAGGTTCAAATCCTCCTCTGCTTCCTGATAGTGACACCCGAGACCCACGAGGAGATAATCAGTCAAAAAATAGATGTCATCAATCTCTAGAGTGAGTGTATGAAACTCGACATGAAAGTCTTGTTTGTTTACGTCCCATAGTCAGACTAGGTTCTCCAATAGAACCAATTGGGCCCTCATTCCATGCACTTAAAAAAAATCAAGCAAGCCACACTCCTGACACTAGTACATATTGTAAAAATTTCGACGTTATATTTGTGACGTTATGGATAGAGTTGGCCATACTGTCGAAAAATAGAGGATTTTTTTTCCATATTTCTCGATAACACCGCAAGTGTGACGTCATACAAACATATGTCTCTATTACGATGAAGACGTCACTATTGAGACACCATTGGACTGTCGTCTCTCGCCACGTTTGTAAACTAATCGTCGCTCTTGCCACATTTGTAAAATAGTCATCGCAGTTGTGACGTTATGGAAACTAGGTTTTCCCCCTCCAATAGTCACCTAGTATTTGACCAAGTCAACTTTTATTTGGTCAACTATAATTGGAATTGGGTCAACTATAATTGGAATTGTGACCACCGACATCGGCAGGAGCCCATCCTCCAGTAGTCCCACAACCACTAGAGCAAGCTAACAGGAGGAAGCCAACAAAGGGAGGAGTCATAACGATCCTTTTTGGTGTTCCCAGGTATGATACCCTCCGTATTAGAGGGATTATTCAGGGGCAATGGGAAATCGCCTTGATAGATGGTGGGCCACCCACAACTTCATTGATGCTTCACTTGTATTGAGACGGGCACTTCAGACAGAGGAGTTTGAGGGGTTTGATGTTGCGGTAGCAGATGGCCACACAGTGGAGTGTCTAGACAGAGTTCCAAACTTAGAGATGAAGTTAGGGAACTACACAGTGAGAGACACATTTTATGTGGTTGACCTATCAGACAAATATGTGGTGTTAGGATTTCAATGGATGATTACCTTGGGAAAAATCACTACCAACTACCAAACCTTGGAAATGGGATTCAGAGATCAGGATGGGAAGAAGGTTGTTCTAAGAGGTATGTCGACAAGAGCACCCATGAAAATTTTAGCCAAGAGGATGGAAAGGATATTCAGACATGGGGAGTTAGCATATGCCACAAAATTCTTGATCACTACTCAGAAGGATTTATAAGGTTGACAACAGTACCATACATAGATCAAGAATTTATTGGGATGACATCAACAGGTCTTTGAGGCAATTCCACCAGGGAGACCACCTGACAGGGGGTTTGAGCACACCATTGAGTTGGAGGAGGGGGCCAAAACTATGATCACCCCCCCCCTATCATCATCCTAGGAGGTTCAAGGATGAGATAAAGAAGGAAATCAAGGAATTGCTAGCGATGGGACACATCAGACCGAGCAACAACCCATTTTCTTCTTCAGTTGTCTTAGTTCTGAAGAAGGACGACACCATGAGGATGTGCATTGATTATTGAGCCTTGAACAAGAAAACCATCAAGAACCGATACCCTATCCCATGCATTGACGAGTTGATGGATGAACTGCATGGGGCAGTTTTCTTCTCAAAAATTGATCTACGCTCTGAATATCATCAGATCAACATCCAAGAGCAGGACATAGAGAAGATGACATTTCGATGTCATTTTGGACACTTCGAGTTCCTGGTTATGCCATTTGGTCTAACCAATGCACCCACCACATTCCAGTCTTGCATGAACCATATATTCATGGATTAGTTAAGGAAATCACTCTTGGTTTTCTTCGACAACATTTTGATCTATAGCCGATCATGGCAATAGCATATGAGACACCTGGATGAGGTATTGAGCATCATGGAGGCACAGTCATTATATGCCAAAGAATCCAAGTGCAAGTTAGGTATGACAAAGTTTCTTTAATTAGGCCATATCATCAGTGCACAGGGGGTACAGGTGCACCAAGAGAAGATCAAGGCCATTCTGGATTGGACGACGCCCAGGAACGTGATAGAATTGAGGAGCTTCTTCGAGCTGTGCAGCTATTACAGGCAGTTCGTCCGAGGTTTTTCTTAGCTTGGAGCACCGCTGACATATCTTACCAGCATGGGGCCTTCATATGGACTGAGAAATGACATGGAGCCTTTGATCACATGAAGGAAGTCATTGGTACTTATCCAGTGTTGGCACTACTAGACCTCACCTTGCCATTTGTACTAGAGTGTGACACATTCGATGAAGGGATCGATGCAGTTTTGATGTAGGGAGGACACCCTATTGTATTCGAGAGTCAGAAGATTATTCAACCTAAGAGTTTGTACTCCATTTATGACAAGGAAATGTTGGCAATCATGCATGCCTTGACCAAGTTCAGACAATATTTGGTGGGCAACAAATTTGTGGTCAAGATCGATCACAACAGTTTTAAGTATTTCCTTGAGCAGAAGGACCTCATTGAGTGCTAACATAAATGGGTGACGAAGGTACAAGCATTCAACTTTGACATAGAGTATGTCAAGGGGAAGAAGAACATTGTGGCCGATGCACTATCGAGGAGACCTGCGACATGTTCTTTTATGGAGATTTCAGCAGATTGGAAATCCCACTTGTTAGTGGAATATTCCAAGAACAAGTTCGCTTGTGAGGTGATGGATGGGAAGATACAAGATGAACGGTATAGGGTCATTGACGATGTCATATTTTACAAGGATAGAGTTTACTTGGTGTCAAATTCAGGGCTCAAGAAGAAGATTCTCACCGTAGTTCATGATTCACCTATAGCAGGCCATCAGGGGTTTTTCAAAACCTATAGACATATCAGAGAGAGGTTCTCATGGAAGGGCCTCAAACATGATGTTATGAGACACGTCAGTGAGGGTGTGACTTGCCGATAGAACAAGTCAGAGCATGCTCTTCCAACAGGGCTACTTCAACCACTCCCCATTCCAGAGCAGAAATGGGAAAGTATATCTATGGACTTCATCACAGGTCTACCCAAGGTCCAGGGTAAGGACTGTATCTATGTAGTGGTCAACAGATTGACCAAATTTTCTCACTTCTATGCCATAACGACATAGTACAATGTAGTTCAGGTAGCCGATCTTTTCTTTAGGGAGGTCTTTAGACTTCATAGGTTGCCGAAGAACATGGTCAGTGATAGGGATAGTCGGTTCATAGGGACATTTTGGAGAGAGTTGTTTCAATTGGTGGGGACAGAATTGACACCTAGAACCAACTATCACCCTCAGAGAGATGGGCAGACCGAGATTTTCAACAAGTGGGTTGAAGGGTATTTGAGGAAATATGTAGGAGGACAACAAAGAACGTGGGTAAAGTGGTTACATTTAGGAGAACATTGATACAACACTGCCTTCCACATGTCCATTGGTATGACACCCTTCTGAGCATTGTATGCATATGATTCTACCACTTTGGTAGACTTGGTCTTTCGGGGAGAGCAAAGCTCCCAAGGCCAAGGATTGGATCATAGAGAGTCATGAGATTCTCAAGTTGTTGAAAGAGAACTTGTAGACGGTGCAAAACCGACAGAAGATAAGTGCGGACAGGCATAGGATAGAGCGCAACTTTGAGGTTGGATATTTGGTTTTCTTAAGACTCCAACCCTATAGACAGTCATATCTGAAGAGGAGTCAGGCTGAGAAGCTCAAGCCTAGATTTTATGGTCCTTACAGGATCATGTGTCGAGTAGGCAAGGTTACTTACGAGCTAGAGCTTCCAGAGGGGAGTAAGATTCATAACGTATTCCATGTGTCTTGCCTAAAAAAGGCAGTGGGACAATTCATTAGCACATCCTAGGAGCTTCCCCCGTTGGATGAGGAGGGACAGTTGGATTTAGTTCCGGAGGAGGTTTTGGAGTTCCAGGAGAAGAAACTGAGGAGCAGGGTCATCAGAGAATGTTTGATTAGATGGAGAGGGCTTCCAGTAGAGGACGCTACTTGGGAGAGTGAGCAGGTGTTGCAACACCCTGGACTGGTATTGCTTGAGGACAAGCAATTTCGGGAAGGGAGGACTGTAATGTCCCTTTCCAAATAGGAGCTCCAGAGAGGAGGCTTAATGGTCTAAATCGCCCTGTTCGACTATAGCTAGGGCCACATAGGGGTAAACATTGTTATGATCCAGGTGGATATCGGTGGCCACCCACCTTTTCCAAATGGCTCAAAACAGTTTTCTGGCCATTTTGGCAATTTCCTATTTTTAGCAGGTTTTAACTTCCGGGGCCATTTTGAGGGTCCAAATGAAGGTTTTTCAAGATATAGGTTCTAAATGATAGCCAAAGGAATAATTGAGCCCCCAAAATGAATCTCATTGACAATACCTTTCCAACAAGCTATCACACGCCTAAAATGGAGATCGTATGCAAAAGTTACGACCCTGGGAAGTTGATGTACTCACTTACCCAAACGGGGCCCACATGAATTTTGGCACTTCATCTCCTAGGGTTAGGTTTTTGGATGTCTAGGAATTTTGGCATTCCCGTTTATTGTAAAAGTGCCTTTAGAGCCTCATTGTAATCTTCTTCTTGCGAATGTGAGTAGCTGTCACATCTCTTCTTAGAGATAAGCTGCCACCATTCTAGCGAGTCTTTCACTCTGTATTTTTACAGTCTCTGTACATTTCTCTGATTAATAGAAATCATGTATTACTGTATATCTGTGTTTATGGTTGCGTATCTGATACATTTCTGT